>JAODAC010083450.1:0-43217 GCA_027575185.1 Mimaenictus wilsoni | reverse complement strand
CTTGGTCACATTACGAGGTATTTACTTGAAATATGTATTAACGCATTTCCTTTCCGATTCTACATCGAACCATGAGATTGAAATGAAAATTGGCTGGGTATTTTAGGTATTTTCAAAATCGAAAATTGGCATGTATCTTATATGAGTCATTTTACGATGGCTTTTACGGTAGGATCACACGGGTCTAATTTACGGGGTGCCTAATCTAATTATTAGAACAATACAACTTCATCCTCTAATCTACAGGAAGTTTACATTTACAAATAGTTTCTTATCTTTAATATTACATTGTGACGCAATTATTAAATCTATAAATACTGATAATCTAAACATTTTGCATGTATGAAGTATTTAATATGATCATCTTGTTCGTGCGTGTGCAAGCATTTGGCTTGAGTCGTAAATTAATTATTGCGTTTTCACTTCGGAAATTATCGATTTCCAATTTTACTGCAACCGAAACGAACATATGTTTGCCGCGTTGGAAAACGTGATGATGCTAAAACAAACATGGTCTTTATACTCCAGCTAAAGGCCACGGAAAATCACTTTCGGCTCGAAACGAACGATTTCTAGATATTCTCGTATTTCGTAATTTTCCATCTGCAAGTGTGCACTCTTTTATTTGCACAATAAATATGTCGTTTGGTTTAACACCAAACACATCATGCATCAGCGTATATAAGCGGAATAGTATAATTGTGGTTTATTGCGTTTTCGCGTGAGACTTTACAACTGACGCATATTGTAGTAGTAAGCTGTCGAATTCATGATGCAAGCAAACCTCCTGTTATTGACTGCGAGCGTTTATGGACTGCTTTCTGGTCAATTTTTACCCCCGCAGTAAATGGGCGGAAAAAGGTTTTCGCCGTTTTGCGAGTGGGGAAATTGACAGATTATTTAGCAGGCGCAGGCGTAAAGGTGGGACGCCGCGACGGCGGCCGATGGTAATGGAAACACGTTTTTCTTCGCGACAATGAGGTCGCGTTTTTCGCCGTCTTGCCATTTCAAATCATGCGAGTCCAAAGGTTTTGCAGGTTTATAGATTTATGCGACTTTGGCGTTCGACTTCGACGCTGCTTGTCTTTCAAGTCTCGGTCGGTTTTCAACATGCGCACACGCAAAGAAAGAGTGATTGGTAATTGTTTGCACAAGTGCACGATTTGAGGGTTTCTCTGCTCAACTGAGATAATAGTAGCGGCATTATCGTGGGTTAATTGCTCACGTATGGAATTTTTTTCAAACTTTTCTAATAACTATGTTCAAAACGTTCTTGTGTTCATAATATCGACATAGTTACACATTTACAATAAACGTATTCAAAACAAGTGAATACGGCTGAAAATTTAGTGAACATGTTTATTAATTAAAATTGTAAAGTCTTGATAATTGTTTAGTAGTTGTAAATTTGCAAAACAGTAATTTGTTTTCAGTCTAAACTATTTATAAAGCCTTTAGGTAGTTTAGGAATTTGAACTAGTTTTTTTTTTGTTAGTCACTGCCGTAATTATCTTTGGGTGGTAGTATCACAATTTAATTGTTACTTGTTAAAATTCCATGCATGCCACCGTTCATTGTCGCTGGGCGTTTGTCTGTATGGCTTTTCGCCTTTTAGCGCGCTGTTTGTCCTCTGGCTTTGTACCCGCACGAGTAAGCGCACAGCCCAAAGGATGTGACAATCGACGCTGGAAATTGTCACATTCTCTGTGCTACGACGGCCTATGCTTACGTGTGTATGTTGAGTCGCACTAGCCTATTGGCCCACTTGTGGAAAACCTCTTGCGCGTTTCGACCGTTTTCATTTATTGCCTGACTTCGCTTAATTCAAATCGTATTTCTTCGACGCGTCCGCCATAAAACCGTCACGTGAGACATTTATGGAGCAACGCACTAGCCGTCAAGGTCTTTTGTGATCATTGGTTATATTTACTTGAACATGTAGTCATTCATTTGTGTTTTTCATTATTCTCCCTTGTTTTTTTCGGGGTCATCATTAAGAAAGTGTTGTGTAGTAGTTCATAGATCTGTCTGTTAATGTTTATCTTTTGGTGAAAAACTAATTTAGGAAGATTAAAGTTGAATATAGGAAATGACTTAAATGCATTAGTAATATCAAGGGGAGTATCTCAATTGTCCGCCTCAGATTTGCTTGAAAATTATTGTGCGTGTAGCACAATAATTACGTGTAGCACAGATATAATCTCTGTTAAATGTTTTTTTCTTATGCCGGTTTGAGCTGTTTGTCCGGAAAAGATAAATACACGATACATACACGATCACATTCTCTTGATTCATTCCCATGCATTCCCCTGCTAAATGCTCCCAAGTATCCAATCCCTCCTCACTTAGTACACACTTTCTGAACTCGTCTCCCATCCAAACTTTTCATCCTCTCTCTTCCGAACCACACCTTGCACGTGTCAGGGTCCTCACCAAACGCTCTACTCCCATTCTCACTAGTCTTTCCTTATACCTTATTACTATACATTTAGCCTCCCATACTACACCCATTCTTCCGGTTTCCTGAAGGACTAAATAATTCGGTGTCGACCTCTCTAACCTCATTAGATCCTTCAGGAACCATCCTTGCTCTCTTTCCAGCCACTCCCACTCATATATACCCAAACCTCCACTCCATACATTAAAATTGGCTTCACCACCATTTCACATTCGCATCACCACGTCCCAGTTGCCCCCCACAACTTTCTCCACTTTTTTTCACTCTGATCCATGCGCACCTAGCTTTTTTCTGTTGCAACCAACTTCTAAATATCTGCTTTGTGGCTTAATTGTCAGCGCGATATAAAGAAGTTTGCTCTTAAAGCAATATATACCTTATTTAATTTTGAGAAAACTTTGATTTTGTTTTGGGCACACTGCGAAAAAAACGGCAAAACAAAAATTTCATGCAAATCTGCGACGGACAATTGAGATACTCTCCTTGATGTCCTATAACAATTATGTTAATATATTATTCATTTTTTCACTATCAGGCAAGTGCCGAAAATCGAAGTAAAATCGAATCTAATCGAATGACCGATCTTATGATAATTTGTCACTAGATTTTTGTCACTTGTTGTCATAACTACGTATGTTACACGTTGTCTTGGTTACACACGATTTATTTGTAATTGTCAGTGGTTAATATCGCCATTTGTTACAGGTGAATCCTTCATCCACCGACCGGGTCACTCAAGAGATCCAGAACCAGCTCGGCGACTTCCATAAAGTCAACCTCAAACTGTACCTGGACAAGTTGATGCCCCCAGATGCGGCGTCCGCCACAGCTGCTGCGGCCGCCGCTGGCAACGCCTCCAGCAGCTCCTCCTCTAGTACATCGTCGTCACGGCTGCAGGCCAGCGGTGGCGGTGAGTTCAAGAAGCCGCAGCTGAACGGTAGCCGGCCGTCGGCATCCTCGTCGTCGTCGTCGTCGTCGTCGACATCGTCGCACCATCCGCCGACGGCAAACGTGCGCGGCGGCTATGTGAAGCCAATGGATGGCAAACCGCCGCATGAGGGTCGGGGCTCGTTCTCTGGCCAACCGGTGAAGCACGGCAATGCGATCACCAGCCACAGAAGCAACGGCATGCTGCCGGCGAAGGGCCCACCGCCCGTCGGCGCGCCACAATCCTCCTCATCGTCCTCCTCGCAGTCGAACTCGTCTACCTCACCTGTGGCTTCCAGCGCCAACACGAATCGGCCGCATGCTCGCAGCAGCAGCGGGCGCATATCATCCGATCAGGTAATTAGCGCCAGCGTATTGTGCGCCTTCCGGCGCCTCCACCACAAGTGGATCGAAACGGATTGCTTTCTGATTGCGTAAATTAACCGCGTAAACATCGTGATTTAGTCACCTTCACTGCACTCGTATTATCTATGAAGGGACTCAACATCCTAATCTTAATAAAGAGATTTATAAAATTGAACTACAAATAACCCATTTGTACAAAAATGTTTTTTTTTGGAGTCATTTTTTCAAGTTTACAATCATGTTTTCAATGTTACAATGCTATTGATACTTCTTACCAGAGACTCTCTGTTCTAATTAAGCACTACCTTGTCAGACCCTTTTGGAACTTCTTACATGTACGGCACATCTACCGATCAAATTGACAAATTCCCGTTGTTTTCATACCAAGCGCGTAATGAAAGGATTCTTTATGGCATGTCGTGCCGGCCGAAAGGACGAGATTTACGATCGATTGATCAATAAATCTGCCTGTAAAATAGGCAATTTATTTTCTAGGAAGCGCTTAGAACTAATACTATTAGACAGGTCACACCATTATACATAGTGTTGCTCCTATCTATGGCCAGTGCTTCGAAAAAAAAACATTCTTTGGACTAGACCCCTGAGGTTCACTTCCTATTTCTCACGCTTGACTTTGTTGACATTGTGAGACCTAAACATACTTGATTTTACAGATCGGGTCAGGCCGGGACAGTCAGTCATCAAATCGTGGTGGTCCGGAAGTCGAAAGCATTCTGAAAGTAAGTAGCGCATTTAAATTCATAGTGTTCAGTGGCACGGTGCAAGCACCTCGCTCGCACAACCGCAAGTAAGCAAACAATGCAGCATTAATGGCGTTAATGTAATGATGAAGATATTGGTATGAAAGGAAAATGGCGTGAAGCGTGCTCAATTCAAGATGCGTCCAGATAAATTACACAATAACTAAGCCTAGGCATCATCTCGTCACTCTCTCTTTCGCACTCTGGGCATCGCCTCACTATCGTCGTGGCGAGTGTGGCGATGGCGTCAACCTGGCATCGGGTTTATTTTCGGTGCGCGAACGGCGAAATGTTGCACACATGTCGTTTGTAAACCAAGTGTTTGCACTCGATTTATGCGAATGTATAGCCGCAAATTACGCTGCTGACATTTCGTGTATGCGCTTGGACACATTGTGACCAAGCACACACGTACGATACACGTTCAACTATCGAGCATGAATCGCTCTACGCGGAATGATAACATTGTGGGCTGGGTGTACAGTCATCGATTCGCGTTTGCCAGCAGGGGAAAATAAAACACATGTGTTTTTCACATTCCGGAGAGTTTTAATAAATTACGCACTCCATTTTCTCGCTGCTTTTATTGCTTGCTTGTCTGCTAGCGCGGAGCGTCTTGTAGCGTCATGTCACGTGGCGTGGCTTGGCGTATGTGTATATATAACAATACTATCAGTGGCGGTGATTTATTATTGATACCAGCCGATTGGTCACCGTTGCCATGAAGGTGAGATTATAAATTGACTGTGTTTTAGGAAATGATCGACATGCGCACGCCGCTGGATGCAATCGGCGCAACACCGCGCGTCGAATCGGACAGCAAGTTTTCGTTCAACGCGGAAATGGCGAAGGTAATTAGCTGTTGCTTTTTAATAACATGTTTCATTACTCTTATTGAGAGACATACAGTACACGCCAACTAATGTGATTACAATCAATAAGCAATAGCAATAAGTCAATTATTATTTATTTTTTTATTCAACAATCTTTTCTACCACATAGTGGTGTAAAGGAATCATATAACTTTCACCCGGCCCAATCCGGTCTCGCTACTGATAGTACTTGCTCTGGAACTTTTTGTGCATATGGGTTTTGCAACGGTCCCCAGGCAAGCGAATCGCCCAATCTTCGTTCGCGTTTTTACCGCGGAATCAGGAGCTCACAAACGGCGCCGCAGCCGCTTGTTGAGTGGGAAGACCAAGTGGTCACCCATCCAACACCTAGCTACGTCCGACGTTGCTTAACTGCAGTAATCTAACGAGCACCGAGCTCCACAACGTGGCAAACCACCCCTATGTCAATTATTAAGATAATCCAAAATGTTATCTGACTATTTTTGTCATTTTTTTTCTATACTACGTTTAATCTCTTGATTTAATGACAGATAATGGCAACTGGTGTAGTAGAAATAGTCATTTAAATAATGAGAACAATTAACAACAAAAAAATTATGCGGATTTCTTGACTCTCGTTTTAACTACCGTAAATGGGTGTTTTAAATATTTCATATCTTGAAAACTTAACCTGATACAGCAAAATAGTTTAAAGATTTGAAATTAGCATGAAAAATTCCATTTGAAAAAGGAAGTGCTGGCATGACGCTATGACTTGTTTCATGTTAATTTGTAAATTTATCAAAGCCAACCAAATAATATCAAAATGATAACATAATCAATCTCTTAATAAAACCAAGTGCACTGTATGTAATTTTGTTCTACACTTGTTAATGCATCGTATAATAACAACATTCTCACAGTCTCTGTAACTACTTAACTTGCCTTCTCTTCCCGTCGCGCTCCGAAACAAAAGCGCGCGCGAAGAATAGGAAAAAAAGGCGAGTGGAGACGACAAAAAGGTGCGCATCCGCGGTGTTTGTTCAGCGCGTGACAAAACGTGTTGAGCGCTGCACGTAAATTGATTAGAAGACGGCTGGGAATGATTAGGACGAACATTGAAACACGTTTGTTGGTCGATGCGGCGGGTTCGGGGAATCCGCGTGTGCGCTGCTCGCTGGCAGAGGCCCTCTTCGCGTGGCGCAGTCGAAACGATGTGCGAGCGTGCACCAAGGGCCCCGATATCGATGGGCGCCCGCAGCCCGGGTACGTACGTTCGTACGTACGGGGGCTATAATACTCAGCATGGGCGCCTCGCTGTCCTATTTACATTTTAATTAACTAAGTGATTCCCGCTCGTTACTACCGTGAGTGTCCGACGATTCGACGCTGCGTTTTACTGGCGCGTGCGATCGAAGACGAAGTTTTCGATTTTTAATTAAATTCGTATTATGAACGCGTTGCTGCTGCTAGCACGCCTCTCACTTCGATGAAGTTCTATAAACGTGTTTTAATGATCAAGGTGAAACCCTAATCAATAGCCTAATTTGTCAGTGTAAATATTACTTTATTAAATTCAATTTTTGATTCATTTTTAATTTAATAAATCATTTTAATTTACAAAATAACAACAAAAATAATTAGTCACAATTTGAAAGATTTTTTTAACCAACAGAAACTTAAAAAAAACCTTGTCGCAAAATATTTCTAATTATATTTAACTCATTTTCACAGGATTTTTACTTATGAACCCAGTGTAGTAATACCACGCCAATTAATAGGCATTTGTTCGAGTTTCATGCATTAAATACAATCGAAGGGTTATTCACTCTACGTTTACGGTGGTAATAATAATCGGGGTAAACGTAAATTACCCTCTGCGAACTCGTTCCGGTGGCGGCGAGTTGCCACCGGTGGCGTACGACGCTTCGCAAGTGCGGTTGTTGGCCGATCGGAAACAAAAGATTTACACATACACACATACATGTGCAAATAGTCGCGACACCGCGAAAAACTTTCACACAGGCACGCGCTGGAAACTCGGTAACATAATAGCCACTTGTATGCGTACACAGCGCAACCCCCTCAATTAACTGCTGCCTACATGTATCATTCATATAACATACGCAATACACGAGCTTCCATCTACGACGCGCCGCTTACGAATATAAAATGCCGCATTAAAACGTAATTTCTTAATTACAGCTGACTGAAACCGTACAGCTGCCGGAGAACGTGCCTATGTCAGCGTCCAGTGTCAACAGCATTGCAAAAAGTAAGTTTACCACCTTTATTCCGTTGTCTTATTCATGTATCGATTTGTACTGTTTATCAGTGGATTTGTTTGAATTGTATGAGAAAAGTTGTCTGGCAGGGGGTGGGTAAGAGGTTGGAAAGGGGGTGTGTATTGGGGGAGGAGAGTGGGATGTCAGGAAAGCTAAACGTGCCATTGTTACCCTTTTCTTCGCTGTTTATATCTGATGGTTCTTCGTGTTTACCGTAATAATATTGCGTCAAATTGGCACGTGGATTGATACTGGGGAAGGATTCTGAGAAAGTTGTCAATTGGGATTGCAATTTAATTGATAGTCAATTGACAATCGATTCAATATGATAATTGATAATAATGAAACACATATATTTACAAGGGACTGTTACAAGTTATAAACTCTGACTTGTATTGGCTAGTATTGTGTTTTTGAACCACGTGGCTTAGTTAGACTTAGACTTTCCATTAGTTGGCTCAACCCAACTAAGTTGGGTCAGTTTTGTTTCGAGAGGAAACCCCTCAAGTTTTGCCAGATTTCTTTTCTAATTTCTTGGTGTGTCGACAAATTTTTAAGGTATTAGAAGTGTGACGCAACAAAAACAGGCTGGTCACGGGGCCAGTAATCATCTTCTAAACTGGCGAATTTGCTACAACATAGTAAAAAAATTGTGAGTATCTATCGATTCAATGGATACTCGTTGCAATATCTTGCTTAGCATTACAATGTCATCAACGTGATCTGATCTGACAACTAGTTTGTTACTGGTCACGTTTATCATGCTTTTGGAGAGCTGTCCTACGGTTTTAAATCGTCGATTCATTCAATTAGCATTTACTTCATAATGGAACACAAATTTTCAAAACCTTTGTTCCAATTTGTAGTGTCTTTATCTACTATCTGCAGGAATTAGCTCTTAACTCTCACATGTTTAGGGAAAACATCGTTCAACCCTCCATGATCGATGTTTTCCCAATTTTCAAGTGTATTGGTTTGATTATTGGTCATATTTTTGAGATTCCAACAACTTGGAAAAGTCTCTAATATCTATCAATATTAGATTTGTCTTGGTTGACTTATCTTAAATAGTGCCACAATGTCACTAACGTGATCTAATATATAGCTTGTTAGGCTGGTCACGTTTAGTATGCGTATGGGGGGGCTGGCTGTCGAATCGGATGCACATGCTTGCCATATTTTCGCCATGTCGCTGCCGGCTGCTGGGGTGTGTAGTGGTGGTAGATTCAGAGGGGGTACCCCAAGGTTGGCAGTTGGTAGTACGTGAGCATGCGTTCGGACCCCGCGTGTGCAGTCTAGCGCATGGCAACATCGCAAGCGGTCGTTGTGCTCGACTAGTCCTTACGTAACCAGCGTCCAGCAGTCCACAGTACCACACACACCACATTATACGATATACTCCGGGCGGGTCGGAGAGTGGTGATAGGTATTGTTTGGCCGGCGTGGCCGTGGTGTGTCCGTGTGTACATGCCTATGTACACGCACCGCCATGTGCATTGCGCGTCATGCCACTGCCGCCTGTCCGTCGTCCGCGCGGTGCTCCGCGCTTGCTGCTCGCCCGACCGGCAAGAAGCAGAGCGTTTTTGAATTCGACGTCGCCGTGCCGCGACTTGCACGATGAGTGCCGAGTGCGCATCGTCGTACCTGCCCGTTCGTCCGTCGCGCCAGTGTGGTGGTGTGTGCTTCGCTGTCTTGTCGTTGCGACCGGCAACATGTCCGCGTTGTCGTCCTCGTTGTTGTCATCGTCGTCCTTTTAAATAAACTCGTGCGCGCATTGTGTGTATGAGTGTCTGCATTGTTTTTTCCAATTGTGTGCGATATACGCCCGAGAGTGCTCTCAACTCATTGCCAGTGTGATCTGTTCGTTAGTGGTGTGCTAATCTGGTCTATGCGTAATATTGTGTATGTGACACCAGTGTGTTCAGAATGTGTTTTGAATGTGAAAAGGAAAACAGTGGCAATGCGTGCGGCGGCAATTAGCCTGTCATTGTATGTGGGAAGGAAATAAGTGCATCTCTAACACTACACTCATGGTGTGTCGTCCTCGCCATCGCTGTGGATCGCAGCTCTTTGTTTTGGAACACATGTCTGGACTAATGACAACGTACCTTGGTTTCTACCAACAGCGGTAAGAATTTGGAGGTTTATCCAAAGCCGAGGGACCTACCACAAATTGTAAACCAGCCGCCATTTCGCAAATTCTCTTCGTTCTTTAATAACTTCGAATAGGAAGTTATTGAGGGTTCGTAAGTCGTGTGGTCTATAAACATGCGATGGCAATTCAATCCGCGATCATAATCCTTATGCGCCTAGGTGGTATACCTCAAAATATCCGCGGCAATTATACGTCCCTGGATATTCCTCTCCCTCTCTCTTTCTCTATGTGCCCGATTGGCATGCTAGGCAAATACTCTCCACGAAGCATGTGCCTCCGGCGTGCTCGCGTATTGCTCGAAGCTTGCACACATGCAAGAGGCGGCGTTCTGCGTGAAAGTGGGAATGCATGCGCTGCACGGGTATTGCATTTCATTGCATTGCAATGCGAATGCTGGCGGTTGTCGGCCATAGGAAACTCCAAGATGCGCGCGCTAACGGTTATTTATGTTGTTATTACCTGCCGGTTCTTGCCACTCGTTAGTGGACCTAGTACGTTGTCCCTGTGTGTATATACATGTGCCTTACCGGTTGCGCTCGGGCATAGAAAACGTTTAGACGGATACGTCTCTAAAACAGCTGTACATTCACACACTAACATACACAAATACATACGCACTTCCATATACATACACATACGTATACATATACTCATAATTCAAACATTCACAACGCTCCGATCAGTCCCACACACACACACACACACACACTTACGAACACAAATCATTAGAATAGGTACCCGCGACCCAGGTCCCGATCATTTCTCCGATCTAAACTCCTTGCAGCGACAACTTTCTTTCACCAGTCAACCCCAAACCGATGGGCTGTCGCCTCATTGTGTCTGCGCACGTAGGGCTGGCGGCGTTCATGCCAAGCACCGTTTGGGCCACGGGAGAAAGAATCTCTCATAATTCATGTCTGGCAGCGGCGACTGGCCGGCGAGTGTGGCGACGTATATTAAATTGGGTCACCTATATTGGACGTAATCGCGCGTTCGCTCCCAATTTGCACGTTACGAACGCGCTGCACGAATGCAGTGTGCACTTCAAACGCCGCCCTGTTAGTTATCTTCTTCGATGTTGATTCCCATGATCGGCAAACACGATCTATCCCCGTCTATTTATACTACAATGTAATAGAACATAAATCTGCGCATTAACAATGCGTTTATAAATACCGATTTGTTCTTGGACTAGTTAGTTAGTTGTATTTATAGTGTGGTGGCTATAAGGCATGTTCAACAACTTTTTTTTGTTTGTGCAGCATTGCGGTGGCAATTAAATTGTTTTTGTTTCGGTACGCGCCAAAGCTAGTTATTAAAATGTAACTCCCCGACTTGGCTACCGTGTGTGTATCATCTGCTTACGGATAGATTAGTATTACGCTGTTTGGTTTGCTTGCGTTTGTATGAGTGTGAATGTGGATGCAATTTCGCGTTTCCGGTTATTAACAATGCGCTTCAGTCACCGGAGGAAGATGGGGAGATGGAAAGTAGCAACTCGCGAAACTATTTTCTCCCATGTTCATTGTGAATGAATTTTTGGTCTACTGTTTGTGAACCGAAGTACCTCGGACGTTTTATCACCCCAAGTGAATCTGGTAGGATAGTAAATGACATTGTAAATGACACTTGGTAATATCTCTATTAGTAGGAAACCGTTGAATGTCATCATCTCGAGCCGTGGCATTCGTGGGCTTGATCGGTAACCGAATCTCTCGTTGTGGGATGTTTATGGGCCTGTTAAGTCGCTTCGAAATGTGTCTTTCCGTCGTTGAATGCTTCTCGTGGTAGCGACGCGATGCTTGTTCGATTGGTTTTGGGACGAGCTGTATAAATAGTCTCTTTTGTTTCGCTCGCAAAGTTCGCGGATTCTCTAGCGCGAATGTGAAGTATGCCGTCGCGCTGCATGAGGTTCATGAGCCCTGACTCTTCTTCTTGTTCTCCGTTGTAGTCTGAGTCTTCTTCTTTGGTATTGCGGCGTACCTTTGTGTATGGTGGTTCACTATGGGTCGGTCCCGAGCTCACCGCGGCGCGTTTCCGGCGCGGTTGTTGACATGTCGTAATGTGCATCAAGACGGTGTAATCTTTACCTAGTCGTCGTGCGAGCAGCACATGTGCGTCGGTTTTTAACATACGTATCGTTTATTTCAACCTGATATTTGTACCTGAACTAATTACGCTGCGCCGATGGCGCGCTTTCGGGTGAACGCACTTGGCGTAAGTACGTTCACGGCGCGCCGTGTACCAGAGCGTCGGTCTTGCTGAACATTTTTGTTTTGCATGAGCGTATTCGCCGAGCCGCGTTGGCCACGCTTTAACGCACGCTTAATTGATCTGCACAGTATGACTTACTGCTTCATCGATTAATTACATCTCTGGTGATTATTACAAGTCGCGCGTGCGGCTGTCGTCTACCTAGAGAGTTTCGCGCAAGGCGGAAGAAGTAGGACACTATCTAGACTAGCCTATCTGTAATCGTAATCAAGTAGATACACCTTGATATGTCTTACAAGTATGACCGATGGGAAGTTAGCAGTTATCCTTCCAACCGCAAAAATTAGATCATTTGATTCATAAAGGTCGTAACTTGTGGAAATTGAGATTTAATAAAACATTAACAGTTGTATAGATTTAAGGAGGCTGTCTCAGACACATCAAGCAATATAAATTAGCAATAATTATCTACTTCAAATAGACTTCAAGTTGAAATTATCTAGTTCATTTTAAACGTCAAATAATTATTATTTTGCTGTTAACTTGTTCATAATTGGTGCAAACGTTTAGTCTTTCCGTGCAAGATTGAGAGGCTAGATGCATCCAAAGTCCAGATAAAATCGCAAATTACAATCCAAAACGGCGGCGAGTGTGGAGTAAATTACGCGCGGATTGTTTCCTTCTCGGCCCGGCCGTGCTGCCGTGTTTCTCATGCGATGTGCTGCAATTACGTCGATGGCAATTTATGCTTCGAAAAAGGTAAACAAACGCCTGGCTTCTGGCAAACGCCAGTTGCGCGCGACCCGCCTCAACCTGCTGCCCCGCGTGCTTATTCAATTTCATTCAGCGCATCGGTAATACGCCATACGGATTGCCCGTCGAAAAAGAACTTCCTTTTTATGCATACAGGAAACTCGCGGTCGCGTTTTAATATTGCGTCGTCTTGGGTCAACGTCGCTCGCTATTTGACTTTTGCGGGGCCCTCTTGTGTACTTCTCGCCACCTGGCTGCAGGTGTGTGTATACGTGCCCAGTGCATAATACTACCCCCGTCTGCCTCTCTAACAGGTGGCCCTCATATCTTCCACCAACAGCCGTGCACGTTTGCCTACTTAGCGTGCTAAGACATGTGAAAAGAAGTCCAGTGTGGACAGACGGCGAACCGCACAAACTTCCTCATCTTGCGCTCACTATTTGTCGGACTAATATTCTTTTCTTACTTGCAGAAAGAGTTGGTCAGCTTCCTTCATCTGTCTACATACCACCAACGTAAGTATTACTAATTATTACCCACTAATTTTATCATGATAATTAGAGACCGGCTAAAGAAGGCTAAAGAATTTCCTGAGTGTATTCTTCAAATCTTATAGTAATGTTAGACTTCTTGCAACTACGTTCATAGCCATGAAGCTTCATAGAATAAATGTTGATATTATATCTGAGTGTGAGATAAATTCTATAAACATGGGAAACTCATTGCATTTTTTTCGTTTCGCAGAATACTTAGTTTACATTTTGAGAAGACATTGCTTACGCATTTTGACATGTAGTAAATTTCGCGAAACGCTCATTTTTTGCATATCATCAAAACACACTGCAATCAAAAAGCACTCAAACTAGGCTTTAAAGAGTTTTACTTGTATGGCTGTGCGTCATAAAAATTTAGGACAATGCCGTTGTGTGCGGTAGGCTAATCGGGTAATAAATTGAGCGCGATAGATGGATCACATGGATAATCCCATTCATATAAAAGTCGAATTTCGCGCTGGCAAAGTGAAATCGAAGTGCGGCATTTTACGGCGATGATATAGGCCTAGTTTTGCAATTCGGCGAGTTGGTTTTTTAAGCGATTTGGTGCTACATGAGTAGCCGACGCGTTCATAAAGTCATTATGCACTTGTATCCAATTTGTAATGAATTATCGCAGCGCTAGCGACGCATGTAGAGATGTTGTGAAAGGCAAATGAAAGTTTAAAGAGACACTTTCAGCGACTTAATTGCTCGACTCCTAGGCACACTAGTGCCTAATTAGAGGCGATGTCGTGTACGCAAGCCTCGCAGCTTTAAATCAGCGAGTAACACATGCGCGTTCTCCGGTGTGTCAAACTTCACGAGTTCTTCGTGACAGCAGGAAAAAACAGATACTCTACATATGTATGCATTAACAGACGGCTGTAGGAATATAGATGTAAGTGCAGCGTAATATAGCGTATCGATCGTTGTCGGTGCACTCTGTACACCCTACGTGTGTGAGTGTTTGCGGGTTGGTCGTATTCTGTTATGTTTCATGTCATACGAAGAGGTGCAGGAGGATATGAACCGAGTAACGTTATGTAAGCGCACCATGCATTTGCTGTGTCACGTTCGTCTGCAAGCAGGAAGTTGCTGATGCCGCTTTTTATCATTAACCCACATTTTATTACTCAAGCGCATTTGCGTTTGACAATTTTGCGTATTTCTAGTCTAATGTTTGAATGTTTTTGTATTTTTAGGGATCTGCGGGATGATCTCTCTATTTCTGATGATAGTGACGACGACCATAAAAGGAGCAAGTTGTCGATAGAAAAGTAAGTTGTTTGGTTTGCTGGCTAGGCGTTGGGTGAAGACTAAAATGGATATTCTTGTTCTTTCAGAATGCTATCGCCGATTGGCATGACACCAGCGAGCGGTAGCATTGAACCTGTCGCGCCCATGTCCCCCGTGCGTAGTTCGTCCAGTGACTCAGGTTCTGACTCCGGCTCCGATTCGGATTCAAGCAGCGACGATTCGCAGGAGGAAGCGCATACTGCTGCGTCGCGGGGTCCTAAGAGCCCACCTCAACCGCCCGCACCTGTTGAACCCATCGCGCCAATGTCGCCAAGCATCCACGAGGCGGAGGAGGAGACGCGCCGTTGGAATCTGGCGTCGTACTTCTCCAACAACAACAACAACAATTCGGCGACTCCTCAATCGCCACCGTCGTCAGCAAACACGTCGTCTAACGCTGGCGGTGGCAGCAAGCAGCGCCGTGACGATTCCGACGGCAGTGACTCCGCCAAGGATGTCGACCGCGTGTTGGATGAGGTGAAGGTTTGCTCGCCATTGTCCAGTCTCTCCGAGTCGGACGGCAGCACCAAGAAGAAGACGCTGCGCAAACGCAAGCATGCGACGTCGTCCAAGTCAAATGTGCCTGTGGATAGTGATAGTGATGTAAGCCCGGTGCGGACGAAAGTGCAAAAGCCTGTAAATCGCGCCAGCCCGCGCACAAAGTCGCCGGACACGAGTGACTCCGATGCGGAGACGCGCAAGCTGTTGGCGAACTCGCCGATCAAATCAAAGTTGCAAGACAAGTCAGTGAAACCGAAATCAAATCGCGGGCGACCGCGCAAAGTTAAGCCTTCCAACAGTGGGTCCGACCAGGAGGTGAAGAAGAAGCGTGGACGGCCGCCAGGTAGCAGTAAGAATCAGCGACCCTCTGCAAGTGGTTCAGATGCAGAAGCGCCGAAGAAGCGCGGTCGACCGCCGCTCAAGTCAAAGCGTCCGCCATCGCCGAGCAGTTCGGATGATGACAAATCCATGTCGTGCACGTTTGAGAAGCCCACAATGCCGGTTAGACGGCGGACAGTTTCGAAGCGTGCGTCCACCTCTGGATCTGATTCTGACTCGCGCTCTTCGTCGCTGGTTAAAACCTCCGACAAGGAATCGTCCAAGAAGAAGAATATATCGCCTACTAAACATCGACCTCCATCGGAGGACAAACGCAAACAACGTCCAGACTCGGACAACGACGAGTGGAATCAAACACGGAAAAATCCTAAGCACCCCAACTATCTCTTCGAGAAAGGTGAACGCACTGAAGTGTCAAATCAAAAGCGGCCTTCGCAATCGCCTCACAAGAAAGAAACGAAAGTTCCTGCCAAACGCAAAGGAAGATCAAACTCGCACAAGAGCGCTGCAGTCGTACCGACATCGAGCGATTCGGATAGTAGTGATTCTGATAGCTCGTCAAAAAACTCCAACACCAAAAGGAGTGGTCATTTAGGTCGTGCCTCGCGTTCCTCCAGTTCCGAGTCACACGTGAAGCGCGAGAACAGTTCCGATTCGGAGCCGCCCGCAGCAAAGGTTGAGAGTCCGGCGAAGCTGGGCGCCGACCATAAGAGCGTTCAGGATAAGAAGAAGAACGATACACTCAGGAAGCTGTTCTTCACGCCCAAGCGTGACTCTGAGGGCGGAAAGGGTGGTAAAGGTGGTGCTAAAGGCGGTAAAGGAGGTAAAGGGGGCAAGGGTAAGGGTGGCGTGAACGTAATCATCCGCGATGGTGATTACGAACGTAGCAGTTCGCCGGTGGAGGACGAGGCGATGCCTACGATCCTTGCCAGAGCAACGTTACTCTCGCCGCTGCCGTGGGACCCCAAGAGCACGCCACATCACACCTCCCCCATGGATACTACAAAAGTAAAGACTGAACCAGAAGGTGCGGATTACAAACTAACCAGCTTGCCGTGCCTGATGGTGCGTATTGAATTGAGTCGACTGACGTGTGTACCGCCGCCGCCTCCTAAGGGTCGTAAACTCTCTGACTATCGGCCAGCGGGGCCACTACGCAATTTGAAGACGATCAAAAAGGAACCAGTCGAGGTAACTGTTACCACCACCATCAGCTCAACGGACGCACATCAAAAACAAAGTGATTGTGAGGACAGCAGACGGACGTGTAATGACAGTGATAGTGAATTTAGCCGGAAGCACGTCATGGACGAGCCAATGGTGGACACGAAGAGTAAGAAGCGAAAACGACAGAATAGTTGCAGCAGCATGTCGTCGATATCCACCATCAGCAGTATGTCGCACAGTAGCCGCAAGAATGACCATTCGAAGGAGCGCAGCCATCACAAGAGCAAACGGCGGAAAGGCGACGAGAGTGTACCTGCAACAGCGGCGCCGGCCGCAACCACGCGCGACTTTGAGGAGCAGCGCGTGCCGCACCAACGGGAACGACCTCGTACACCGCCGTTGCCTTCGCCTGCTGCAGGACAACCCATCAGGGAATATCATTCGTACTTTGAACGTACAGACGATCAATCTGACGAGGAGAGGTAATAATTCCCCCTTAGAAGAAATAGAACGCTGAAATCTAATCATTACTAATTTTACAGAGATCAGAATAGGTACCTGAATGAAGCAAAAAGATTAAAGCATTTAGCAGACAAAGAAAAAGACACAATAAAACAATGTATGTTGTACCTGGAAGCTGTGCTTTTCTTCTTGCTGACTGGCAACACCATGGAGTATGAAAGCTCCGACAAGACAATTGCCTTTGTGATGTACAAAGATACTCTCTCGCTAATTAAGTAAGTCGCAAGTGACAACTGCCATTCCAAGGAATTCGTAACTAACTTTATTCTTTCGTAGATATATATCTTCGAAATTCAAGAATCAACAGAATGCATCTCCTGTCCATAACAAATTAGCTGTGTTAAGGTAAGTGCATGCTTGGACAGAAATGAGTCAATATTAACTAATGTTTGTTTTTACAGTTATCGTTGTCAAGCATTATTGCACTACAAATTGTATAGAATGCGACGACCAGAGACTAAGGACTATCAGAAAGTAATTTCAGATTATTGCCAAAAGGTATTGATGGTTTTCTTTATATAATTCAACCAAAACTGGTCTGAAAAGGCTTGATTCGATGAAATTTTGAAACCTCTAATTCTAGTGTCCTCGAGCCTTAGAACGTTTCTTTAAACCAAATTTGTATTATCATTTTCAGTCGGCATCATCTGCACCAATCCAAGCAGACCAAATTAGCCAATTGCTTGGCGGTCAAGGTACGCCGTCGCCGCTGTCCCCAACGCCGTCACCCGCTGGCTCGGTCGGCTCGGTTGGCAGTCAGTCGTCTGGCTATGGAAGCGGCGAACTTGCCGTGCGCGGCAGCTCTTCGCAGACGCCCATTGCCGCTGGGGCGGCTGCACCCGCGCCTCAGCCCTGCATGCTAGTGCCACTCAACGTGTACTCGGCGGTCAGCAAACAGAACGAAATCATCGGCTACCTCATCTTCTACCAGGACCTGTGGGAGCAAGCTGATAACATAGTCACCAAGGGCAAGCATATAGGTAGGTAACATAAGGCAGGCGCCTAAGGCGTGCGAAGAATTTTCGCTAATGGTTGCTTTTCTGTTAGTAGATTTCTTCATCGAATTGGACAGAAAGTGCAAGCCGCTGACGCTGCACAGTTCTGTCACGGACCTGGTACGCTATGTACGCGCCGGCATCACGAAATTGAAAGCGCAGGACAACTGATACTTGATGATGGGCACGAAGAGGAAGCGCTCGTATCCGCCGAACGTTGCCAACCACCGCTGAGGGTGTAGGGTGGGCTTGTTTTGAATTCGAAGTATGCCAAAGAAAATGCACCGAGTCAATTCACATGTCAATGCTGCATGATGCAATGCAGTCAGACGCCGCATACAGGCTCGTCCAACTAGAAAATGGTTTTGTTGAAATGTGGCCGATGACGCATTCTTTGAGCCAGCAAACGTATCGACACTTATCCAACTGAAAGAAGAAATACTTATCGAACGAATATCAATTTACTTATTCGTACTGTTACGACACATTACTTAGGGCAAGGTTGTTTTTTGATTGCAATTTTTTCGTTGTTGTTTGATTTTTCGATTTGGTGCATTCGTAGAACGCGGTACTGTGGCGTATTTGTGAATTGCTAGTAGTTTAATTGGCACAAACCTACAAAAACACAATGTACTTCGCGAGGAATGCGCGCGCCGAGTACTCTAAATATTTTTTACATTCTTAGATGAATTCCACGATACATAGTGTATATTTTTGTACATACTGTAAGTTATTTTAATAATTATATTTGTACAACGCTGAACGCTGAACTGTAGAGGCCTAGATACAATTCTTTATAATCAATATGATATGATACATATACATATTTATGAGCGATAATAATAGTAATACGAAGTTATAGTGAATAATAAAACATCAACTTGAAAACTAACGAAAAAAGCGAATATCGGGGGCAGAACTCTAAGCGAAATCGAAACTAGGGAATTAGATTCGAAGAGACTATGAGGAGACATTTACACTCTCACCGGTTGTGGATGTTTTCGGAACATATAAAAGTACATATAGTAGTTATTGTTATTTTTGCATATATTGATAGTATAAGTGTGCATATATAAATATTATATATATAAAATATTTAATTGATTATTGTAAAAAGTAAAACTAAGTTGACGGAGGCAAGAATGAGAAGAAGAGTTTGGAGGAAGCAAACTAAACAAAACTGTAAAAATATTTTATAAAATTTAAATTATTCAATTTGTATATTAGCCAAATCGTTTTTACATTCTAAAATTGTTTTTTGTTTTCAATTCATTTGCAAGCGAAACAAATCATTGCAAAAAAGGCCATTTCTGATACTGTGCTGCACACACATAACACAACAAAATACACCAAAAAATAATTGCGACGTTACAGTGAAGATATTTTGAAATTAACACACGTAATAGGTAATTTTATAGTCTCATTGTAAGAAATTTAAACAACATACTTTGTTATTGAGAATGGGGCGACGAAATGATTTATTTTTATTTTTCTCTTTTTTATTGTTATACTCGTGAACACCGCTGCGACAATCCACAAATACTGGAAGCGCATGGTGTTCGAACGCCTGTAAGCCATTGACATTGAAGAGATGAAAACATGCTGAAACTATGTTACTTGAATGCGTAGATAATTATTTATTTTTCAACTTTTCGATTGTACATCAATTGCATTTCTGTGAGCTGAATTTGGTTACGCGTCGAGCAAAGACTAGCAGCAATGGTCAACCGTGTTTTTATATGTACGTAGCGCGAGCGAATCAAAGAATTTTGTTTGGTGGGACCAACGTCAAAAACGCAAAACAATTGAAGAGTGCTCTAACTCTTGTATACGAACATTAGAATCAAAACGATTGTTTTTATTAATTATTTTTTTCCTTTTTGCGCACGGTGCAGCGATCAATGCGGCCGTAACCAAATTCCGACGTTTGATTGGGACATACTGTTTGTTAATCACTTGGTTTATCGATTTATTTTTGAAATATGACAAAAAGCAAATCCAATGAAAATTTCCTTTTGATTGAAACGAATCGTCTTTGTTTTTTTCTTTCTCTTATTTTCTATTACTTATTAAGAACGAATTAACCAGTATGTATTTATATATGCCATAGTTTATAGAAATGCCCAAAGTATATGAAAGTGACCTTCTCAATAGATGCATAATACCAATTTGCGACCCACAAGTGAAACAAAAATTGTACAGAACTATACGTTGTAATTATTAGCTGAAGAATATTGGTATTATGTTATATTTACAAAAAAAACAAAAATGAATCAAGAGGACCCAATTTAAATTCAATTATAAAAATGAATTGAACCAGTGCTATTTTATTTCTTTCCTTGTTGACACATGTGCTTGATGTTTATACATGGCATTTTTAGTTATCTAAATTGTGTTTGGTTGTTATCAGTTTATCCTTGGAACAGGACAGGGTATGGGTTCGTTATTTTCATTCATTTCAAAGCATGGCCAATCGGAACTGGAGTTTAAATTATTTATTTCTGTTTCCAACATTATCGGAAAAACAAAAGGCAACACATGCGTGAGTGGTTTGACCTCTGTCCATACTTTCTTTTGAATTGGCTCCATAAGTCCAGACTAGAAACTGATTGTGAGGTTTGCGACCAAATATGTAGTATGCTATAGTTACTTTTTATAGATTGTATATTGTATATGCAACTTATATGACACTTTATTTTAAAACTAGGGAATTTCTTATTTTTTAGGTTGGTAATATTTACCCCCCACTTTTAAATGTCTGCATTTCCGTTCTGGGGTGGGGGCTATATAAGGAGCAGTGAACGCCATCAACAATCTCTTTCTTCCATTTCCCGTTGACGGCGAACGAAGAAATTATATCATGTGAGTTTGTGTGTATTTTATTTAATCATTTCCCAATCTTGTAAATAATATTGTCATTTGTTTTTGAAAGTATTATTTTCAAGTTGAGACTATTCTCAAGAGATCCGAGTAAAGTTTCTTGAGTTTTAACACCACGTGTTGTCTCAGAAATCTTTACCCGCAGACCAGCTCCGTATAAGCATAAACCTATTGCTATAACGGCGTTTTACTCTGTGGAGATTAATTGCTGTGCTCGCTATGTTATTCGACTTCCACCATAGTCGAAATAATACATTGTACTGCAACATTTTAACCTAAAATTTATGGAAACATGTGCTCATCGTATTTGTGTGCTATAGAATGGCGGACGCAGCTCCAGCCGGCGGTCGTGGAGGTTTCCGAGGTGGATTCGGTGGTTCTCGCGGTGGACGTGGGGGCCCACGTGGTCGCGGTCGCGGCAGGGGTCGTGGTCGTGGACGCGGCAAGGAAGACCAGAAGGAGTGGGTGCCAGTTACCAAACTAGGACGTTTGGTGCGCGATGGCAAGATTCGTACTCTCGAGGAGATCTACCTCTTTTCTCTTCCCGTGAAAGAGTTCGAGATCATTGACTTCTTCATTGGCACGAACCTAAAGGATGAGGTTCTCAAGATTATGCCCGTGCAGAAGCAGACTCGTGCCGGTCAGCGTACGAGGTTCAAGGCTTTCGTCGCTATCGGCGACAGCGATGGCCACATCGGATTGGGCGTGAAGTGCAGCAAGGAAGTCGCTACTGCTATCCGTGGTGCCATCATCCTGGCTAAACTCTCCGTCGTTCCAGTGCGTCGTGGTTACTGGGGTAACAAGATCGGCAAGCCTCACACCGTGCCCTGCAAGGTATTTATCTATTATTATATATTGCTCATTACTCTCAATGATGAGAAACAAACGGATTCTTTCGCGGTTTCCACTGAGGAGTGAGACATGCTCTTCTGATGGCTTTTATTGTCTGAAACAACAACCATTTTAAAACATAGTCTGTGAGAAATGCATATGTTAATTATAATTTTATTTATAGGTAACTGGTAAGTGTGGTTCCGTCGTGGTGCGACTGATCCCAGCACCCCGTGGTACCGGCATCGTGTCTGCCCCAGTCCCAAAGAAACTACTTCAAATGGCTGGTATCGACGATTGCTACACCTCTGCTCGTGGATCCACTGGTACTCTTGGAAACTTCGCCAAGGCAACTTATGCTGCTATCGCGAAAACCTACGCTTATCTGACCCCAGATTTGTGGAAGGATATGCCTCTCAACAAGACTCCATACCAGGAGTATGCTGATTACTTGGCTAAGAACCATCGTCCCGTTGCTGGTGCCAACGCTGTCTCTGCTACGGAATAATTTCCGGATTGCTTTGAATAAACAAGCGCATCAAAAATCTGTGTTGTATTTTAATTTTTTTTTCAGTCATCAAGTTTTCTTTTATCGTTTGGGTGCAACAAGTTCATCTAGGGGTTTAGGTATGTATTTATTACTTATTAGATTGTTCAAATTTTACTCAATGATGAGAAAACTTTAGGATTCTTTCGCGGTTTCCACTGAGGAGTGAGACATGCTCTTCTGATGGCTTTAACTGTCTGATAATTTTCTCAAGATCTGTTATTTGTGAGTGAGGAGTACAAAGTCTAATAGCTTTCTGTGGTTCTAGGAAGATGCTGAGGTGGGGAAGGATGGCTGGTTAATTCAGCTCTTATTTTTCACCTTTCGGCGAGCACCTGCAATTTCAATAGATTTCCATAGGACGAGCCGGCCTGCGTCTGCTGCTTTATTACGAGGTATGTTTCACTGATTTACTATTGCCTTTATTCTCACTGATGATAAACTTACGGATTCTTTCGCGGTTTCCACTGAGGAGTGAGACATGCTCTTCTGATGGCCTAATTGACTGATAATTTCTAAAATCCCTCGCAAGTTGTCAATATTTAGTGCATGTCCTGATCATCTCTTCCTCTGCAGATTGAGTGGTCGTTGAATTACCAGCTTCATTCATACTATTGGATGGTATTATAATTTGCTTCACTTCCTTCCGTGAGGAGCAATTGGCGCTCGAAGGTCCTGGGATTATAATTCTCCATGCGTGTTAATTGGCGACAATTCACATGTTACAAGTGAGTCATTTCTGAGATTGATTAATTAAGCGGTCAGATATATTTTCCCTGGATTTTTACCCGCAGACCAGCTCCGTATAGCATAAACTCAGTGCTATGACGGCGTTTTTCTCTGTGGAGATTAAATGCTGTGCTCGCTATGTTATCCGACTTAAATTATAGTCGATATAATACATTGTACTGCAACATTACTATTTAAATCAATCTCTTATATTGCTATTTCAATGTTTCTTTTGTGGTTTCCATTGAGTGAGACATGTTCTTCTGATGGCTGTCATCTGTCAGAGTGTTTTCTCTACATCATATAATATTCTAATCCTTTTCCAGGATTTCTGGGTAAGACGCATTTCCGTCGATGCGTCTGTTCTTTGCTTCCTTTTGCTTTGCATCTTTACTTCCAATACGTTTTGGCATTCGGTTTGACTATCGAGCAAACCCCGTTCTGTGATTTACAAGGTATGCATTAACTGGTTTATTATCTTTAACTTGTTCTCACTGATGAAAACACCTACGGATTCTTTCGCGGTTTCCACTGAGGAGTGGGACATGCTCTTCTGATGGCTTTAATTGTCTGATATTTATCATATAAACCCTTAATAATTCCACTGTGTTGACTGCATCCTTACTTATTATTTCTTTGTTTCCAGACAACTGCCCCAAATACGATTCCAGCAGTAAATCCAGCTTATTCTAACAATTGGCTGTTGGCGCTTAATGAAGAAATGCCGACCCTAGATTCGGGCAATTTCTTATATCACCTGTTAAATTGCTGAAAATTTTCATGCATCAAGTAAGTATTTTTGAGATATTTTACCCACAGACCAGCTTCGTATAGCATAAACACAGTGCTATGACGGCGTTTTTCTCTGTGGAGATGAAATGCTGTGCTTGCTATGTCATTCGACTTAAATTCTAGCCAGTTATAATACATCGTACTGCAACATTGTTAACCAATATCTTTTTGCCTTTTCCGACGAGAGAAAGTTTGGTATTTTCCGTCTTTGATGTGAATTCAATTCGTAATATATATTTTAGGTATTAATAAAGTAAATAGATTATTTAACAAATAGAAAATTTATTGTATAGTTAATTTATTCATATTCAGGATGTTTTGCCGTTTGGACAACCGACAATCTTAATTTTAAGTGCACTTGTGAACAATTTATTTTCTTTCGTGTTTCGTGAAAATGCAAAAACATTACATTAAAACAACGTTCGAGATAATTGAGTTTTAAAATATATGCA
Organism: Mimaenictus wilsoni; assembly: GCA_027575185.1. Taxonomy (NCBI): domain Eukaryota; kingdom Metazoa; phylum Arthropoda; class Insecta; order Coleoptera; family Staphylinidae; genus Mimaenictus; species Mimaenictus wilsoni. The sequence goes on along the minus strand of JAODAC010083450.1, from coordinate 18,878 downwards.
TTGTTTTTGTTTTCCCGAAAACTTTCAGAATGTTTGTACATTTTCCAAAGGAACCTCTAAACATTTACGATATTGGTCTAGCGGACAGACGTGTGTTTTGTATTCGGATTTCGAGTCTCTTCTGCGAAGAAAAATTCCCAAGGTGTAGTAAAAGTTGGGGTATGTAAATTTTAATACGGATGGTGCCATCTATTAACTAAGGCACAAAGTTCAACGATATTAGAAAAACAGATTCCTACTTGAGCTTTTTAACATAGCTTTGTAATTCTACTATTATATAAAAGATGGCGCTGCTATATTTTAGTTCTATAGCAAACTGAAAAAAGTTTAGCACTAAGGTTTAGAATTGTATGAAAAATTAAATATATGTAATATTTAAATCCTCTACCACAGTACCACTTAGGCGGCATATTCCTTGTCGAACTTTTAGGGAATAAAATAAACACATTTTCATACTTGCAGTTAGTAGTCATCATTTCTAGCTTGTTCGGAGACAATTCTATCTGAGACAGGGTATTGGTCTGTCTAGTGGTAAAACGTGCCATTTGTATTTGGATGATGCGGGTTCGAATCCTGCATGCGTAGTTGGAAAGTATACTTTTCAAATTTTATTTTTCAATAATACATTTTAGCAAAATACAATGGTCCTTTGAAATTCTACTATTATATAAAAGATGGTGCTGCTATATTTAAGATCTATAGCAAACTGAAAAAGGTTAGAACTATGGTTTAGAATTGTATGAAAAATTAAAATTGTTTAATATGTTATATTTTAATATGTTGTTTAATATGTCCTCTACCACGGTGCCACTTAGGCGGCATATTCCTTGTCGAATTTTTAGGGATTAAAATAAACACATTTTCATACCTACATTTAGGAGGCATACTTTCTGGCTGGGTCGGAAACGGCACTGGTTGAGTCTGAGTATTGGTCTAGTGGTTAGGACGTTTGGTATGTAATTGGCAGGTTCGGGTTCGAATCCTGCCTGCGGAACAGAAAAATATTTTTTCAAATTTTATTTTTCAATCATACATTCTAGCAAAATATAATGGTCAACCGCCGCTTCGCGGCGGTACTTCGTTTTCCCAGCGGGCTGCATTCATTATGGTTCGCCGCTTCGCGGCGAACCCTCCGAGTCACGACTCACGGGCGCCCACCGGCCCCGGCGGGGTTTGATCCTACAATCCTCTGCTCAGCACCCGTCGACTCTACCACTATGCCACCTAGGCGGCATTCTCCTTGCCGGATTTTAAGGGATTAAAATGGACACATAATTTAATATCAGTATGGCTTGTTTGCAGGCAGTTAGGGTATATTATAAATGTGTTTTGTTTATTCTTTAGATTGTACGTAGCTTTAAATTGGTGTTTGGGATAAGATGCTAGATATCAAACTTTTCAGATACAAATAAAATAAACATCAAAGTTATTTCGTGAAAAATAAAAAAAAAATCCGGTTCCGTACAGAAATATATGTACCCAATGCAGGAGTCCAAAGGATGATTGCTGTTGGCGTTTGCGACGGCGCGTCGCCGCCGGCCGGCGGCAAAACTCGAAATATCAGCATAGGCGCCGCGACGCGCACCTTCAGTAGGTAGCCGATGCCGGGCACGCAAACACGCGTCAGCAATGCGTCGGATCTAATAATATTGAAAACGCGAAGCGCGGTCGAATCGCGAATCTCTTCAGAATTGCGAAAAACTGCAAATTGGTTACAAAACATATTGAAAGTAATCAATTGCATATAACTTATATTAGATACTTAAAAACAGTGTCTAAAGTTTCTTAAATAGATCAAAGTTGTTGAAACTCGATGTAAACAATATAAATCATCATTTTTTGTAACTTCCACACATGTTTAATGTACGCAGGTAAGCAAAATTAGTAACTTTAAAATAGTTTCACTTCATATGCAGATGTTGAAATCAAAAATCGTAAATCAATAAGTTTTCAAACTACGTCTACAATTAGAAATAAAAATGATGAAAATAATTGCGTACAAATATCATGGCATACAATGAATATCAGTAAAAGGTAAATCTTCTAGATCGACTCAAATGCGCTCGTAAAGTTATTAAAAAGTTTGAACTCGTTTGACGTAAATTGGAAAATTGAGCGATTGAGAAGCGCACGCAATTGTACGTGTATGTACATCGATATGTACAACACGTGTTAATTATTGAATAAGAATGAATTGGGCAGCGTCGCAGTACTAGGTATACATTGGCACTGGCATCGCTAAATTTACCAACCGTCCAAATTATAGGGCGATTATTTTTAGTTTGGGTTTTCGTGTTTATGTGCGTTGTATGAGCCCAGTTGAACTTCGGTGACAATCTGCAAACAAAACAAAAGTTAATGAAAATGTTTAAAAAAAGATCAAACAACTGAAATGAAACTAAATATATTTTTATTGTTTAATCAGTATTTTCATAGTTAGATATATCAGTAACTACTAACAAGGAGATTATCTCAATTGTTCGTCTCGGAATTGTTTGAAACTTTTTGTACGAGTAATACATATATACAAATAATTTGTGTTAATTGGAGTTTACGCCGTTTTTATGATGAATATCTTCCAGCATCTTGCACAAATGTCCTAAAATAGTGCGAAATTATGTATATTTTGTATGTTTACATTTTTATATAGTGTTATTTATTGTTATATAATTATTTGTTAAATATATAATTTTTATTAAAAAACCGATGAAACCAATGCGAAAAAGTTTCATGTTAAAGGAATATAAACCACGCTTAATTTGTGACTAAACTTTGAAATTTTATTTTTAACAAACAGTTCAAAATGGCGTAAAATCTCGTTAACACAATTTCTTTTCATTCAATTCCATGACGGACAATTGGAGAGTATCTCAATTATCAGATTCATTTCAAGAATAAGACAATAGGCTTATGGTTTGAGATATCGGATTTTATATTTCAAGAAATAATGAAGAAGCAATAATTAAGTGAAAACGAAAAGCCTTGAAATGTAGTGATTGTTAATATGTAGTTAAAAAGTAATCTATTAAAAATGCCATCTTTTTTAATAGTTAAATTCATTGTCACTTGGTACTTTACATGTTTTTCTTAAGTATTAATATAGTTGAAGGAGTCTTCTGGTGGTTGTTGATACAATATATTTATAATAGTTAGAAATGTTAAATCACTTAATACTTCAGATGTTTCACGGCATCTTAACGTGCTGAACGTTAAAAATTTACAAATCCAATGAATTTTCCATGCATAATCATAAATTTCTTTTGATGTTCCATAAATATGAAATATTAATAGTTAATACTGTCATAATATTTAATGCTGATATAATATGCATATCAAATTAATGTGGAATATTTATATTTTATTAATGAAATAACGTAAAAGTTTGTTATTATTTATGAGTTTTCATTCCTAACGTATTTTCTACTATACATTATTTTATATAAATGCATCATTTCCACGAATACAAAATATATACAAAAATTTACATTCGAATTTGTTAAGGAATTGTTCGCTTTTGACGCAAACAAATGCAAATTGCAACAAAAATCAAACACATTTTTGTTTCATGCCAGTTTGCGCTCGCAATATTCACAATTTTCACGAGTTATGCAAAGCGTTTGCTTAAATATTCCACCGGAAAAGTTTTGTTTGTCATCGATGAGCAGAGTTTGTTCTGCGAATTATAGATTAAAAGCAGCGGCATAAAACACTTTGACGTTTTGATAAACTAGAAAATTAATACCCTCGTCAAATGTGTTCTTCCTCGCTTTTTTCTTAAAAACCAACATTGGAATGTCGCGTATACTTTTAAAATTACTAATTAGTAATATTCAGGAAAAAAATTAGCTTCAAAAGAATTTAATAATATCGACCGTAGTCAGATAAATGCACTTCTTGAGTGCCTTACTTTCTGTCTACCTTTCATCTTACTTTCTCTCTACCTTTCATCTCTTTCACTTTAAGAATAAGTCTTGCGTATTTTTTATTCTTTTTGTTGGTAATACTGTTCAGAGTTTTTCAACGATGACAATAGAACATACACACGCATGACGAACTGTTGGGGAAAGCCCTGAGAGCACAATTTATTTCGGAAACATCCAGCCAGACATACATGAAAATTCATTGAGATAAGGAAAGGCTGGGCCATCAAAACGAAATATAAAAAATACGATCATATGAAAACGAAAGACTGGGTCGTAGTACACGTTTCTTGCCAAATGTTAACATAGGTTGGGGTAATAAAAACATAATGGGTCACTTTTATGATCGTTCCTGAACTCATCGTAACCCAAATACTATTAAATATTCTGATCTTTCTTGGCGTAGAAGGATTAAAATTTGATAACTGTGATAAAAAGGCGTTTTCTAAAAGAGAAAAAGCAGAATTGAATAGTTTAGGTCAGTCTTTCTCAATCTTTTTTGTGTCATGCTCCATTTTTTCCTCTAAAAAAATCTAATGTCGCTCCTATGTTATATACGTAATTATTAATATTAAAAATTGAAATATTCACTTAGGAAAGTTGACTAGAATCCTTTAGGAAGATCCCAATTAATAAATTGTTAACGAAATGCAATTTGGTTCCATTTTTAGTCGCAACCCAGATGAATCTATTTACATATTCGTTGACGCCGCATTTCTGATGATTTGTTGCGGTGGATAAGGCGTAAACCACTCGTTGTCTTGATGAAAAATACCCCTAATGTCAAACAGAATTTTTATGCACATGTCGGGGTCGTTGTGAGTCTCGGTTGATGTGTATCTTAGACATGTAGGTAGATTGTCAACGCGAATATTGGAAAAATGCAAAATTTACCGGAAATCCACATGCTGTAGCATCTCTCCAGCTAAACCGAAGCGAAAAAGGCACGTTAAAAGAAAATATGTTTAGGGGTTGCTGTAGTGGATGTCTCCAAGGTATTTATAGGGCGAGTTCCCAAAATTCAAATACTAAAATCAGGCACCTAAATGGAATTCCAAACCTTCAAAATTGCAAAAAAGTGATGTGGAAAAGTGTTTTCCCTAACAGGTCATAAAAGCATGCATTTAGTGATAAAACGCCTGATCAAACTATTAACAATTTGAAAGCATATTCCTTTGAAGTGCCTGCTGCTGAATTTGCTGTACGGCATGTGAGTTTGTTAATTTTTTTTAGGAAACATATCCCGAATTAGGACGAAAGCGTAACGAATTAAAACCGAAAACATGATTAAATCGCTGTCCTGGACTATGGAAGGCAGTCTGCATGCTAGATCCGGGCAAATCCGCTCGGATTTTCCAACGACACGTGCGAGAGCCACCCGTCTAATCAAAGTAGCGTGCGGGTCAGCAGAAAACAGCACAAGATTGCGCTGGACACAAATCTGCACGTTTCCATAATTCAAATACAAACCAGCAACGACGGTGCTACAACTTTGTATCGTTTTGATCATTGATGAGGGTTTGAATGGAATTCGGTAAATACGATAAAATCTTCGGTGAATTCGCACAGTCTCACTAATGAATCTTTCTTAATCCAATACCGGCCCTTTCTTCTGTTTACATTCAAATTTGTGCCTAAAAGCATGTTTAGTCTATCAGGGTTGTGTCATACTCAGCGAGGCAGTAAACTTGTTTGGTCTGTTGTGTTTACGATTTAAACTTCAGATTTGCATTTAGCATTTACGACTCCCACAGAGCGTTACCCTCCATTCTCACGCACTGTCGAATGTTGTCCGATTGGATCAAATCAAACCCGGAGGGAAAAAAGGCGATGAGAGCTTGTGAGGTAAACCTGGGGAGCCAAAGCAATCGTAAAATAAATAATGTAGCAATGTTAGACGCAAAGTTGCTGCATTTTAACTCTGTTTAAAAGTCTGGTGCTAAAACAATTTATTTACATCGCTTTATAAATAAATTATTTCACCAGTGTCTAGGCTATTACTATAGAATATCAAATTACTTTTTACTACACCAGCGAGATTCAGAACCAACGCAACATTGCGCAATACTCTCCGTAATACTCCCGGACCAATGCGCGAAATAAAAATAATCATTATTTACTCAGTACGTGAACAAAATGCATGAAAACCGCGGCGTGCCAGCCATGCACAGAAGTATCCACAAACATAATTTAAATTATGAAATATTTGCATTTGTGTTGTGGGTTAACCGAAATTCCAGAAATGTGCGGAACGAAATTTTTGTTCGTTTTTCGGTAGAAAACTTGGCAACTTCGCGCCTGGGGAACAATATTCATAAATATAATGGCCCGGCTCATTCGGGCGTGTTAATTTAAGGACCTTGAACTAATTCAATGATGCGGACAATCAGCACAAGCGCCAAAAATACGAACAAATATCGATAATCATCAAGCAGGAGCTTAAATATTTTTCGTAACTTTTTTTATCATGAGAAGGAAACCAATATCATGCATGGAAAGTGTACAGGTAACTTTGCGGTTGGCTTTAAACTTGTTGAATAAAGTCAAATTTTATCTGAGTTTCGTGCGACGAAAAGTTTTCGCTCATGTGTCTTTCGAATTTGTTCACAGGATGAATTAGGTGATGTGAGCATGGGTTGTGCGTCGTCGAAAGTATGCAAGACTCTGCGCTGCAGGAAGGTTAGCTACGAGGACGATTCGGTGTCGTCGTGCACGTCCTCGTCCTGCACGTCGCAGGTGCGCAGCCAACGGCACAGCAGCAGCGGCCGAAGTGACGTGAAGACGCCGTGCACGTGCACCCCCTTCCTGGCGAGCATCTTTCCAGCGAATTTCATACGAATGCTCATCAAGACACCGGACGTGAGCATGTCCAAGCTGGAGATCAGTACGTATTCAAACATCCCCCATGCCGACCACAAGTTTCGAGTGTTTACCAACCAAATACACGATTAAACGTGTAATAGGAAACTGAGAATCAATGTGAAATTGTATATCCGTAAATTTAATCCGCCCTGGTTAGCATAGTTATCCTGATCCTATTATTCCCGACACGGAAATGATCATTAAAACTAGGATAATGAAGGAGAAGAGAAAATTTTAACCAGAAATTGGTGGTTCCGATTGGTGGTTTCATTTATTTAGTGTGCAAATGTCGAAAAATTAAAAGTGCCGAGCCGAGGGATAATTAATTAAATTTTGGAAGGGTTTTGTTACACTGGGAAAAAAATTAAATACCTAAGTGTCAGTTAAATTTCCCAATTTCCATGCATGGAATTTTGGTGCTATCTATTTTAATTGGCACTCGGTTGCAGGAGTCAACACGAGGGTATGGTGTTGACTGTCAGGAGGATTTTTTTGTCAGTTCAACGTTCACGTATACATTTGTGGACAAACGTCCGGCAGACAATCCAACGAATGGATTTTGTGTAACTTTGCTTACCCTTTGCTGCAAACGTTGTTGTTTTACCATCTGTTGGCTCTGCTCTTCAAACATACTCAGTCCGAGTTTTCAATTGATTATTCAAATCACCGACAAATAAATTACAAACTCCAAATCGCGTGGAAGATTTCAACTCTCCCATTAATATATTCCAACAATGGTGCGAGTGCAAATTTAATGTTCAACCCAATGGGCGTGTGCAAGGTCGGGCGCAATTTTCAAGTGGGAAATCGGCTGCGTTTTGGGCCGCGCCGTACGCGGAAAACAAATATTGTATGTTCGCGCCGCAGCTATCGCGAGTTATACGAAACTTCGGAATTGATTTAATTAAGAAATTTGCATGAAGAAGTCATCGCGAATGTTTATGCGATCCGCACTCGCTTCGCCACCTCCTATAACGGGCGCGCACCAAAAACTCGTCCCGACATCATTTAACATTTATATCGGTTCCAAATTCAAATTTCGACTTTTCACGTTTTCATTCGCTTATACGTGCGCAGCAGCCAAACAGCGTAGAGTCATCCCATCGATTTCTCATCACCATCCGGAGTGTATTTTTATACGGAACGATGTCTGTGGCGCGCTGTTTCCGAAATAATTGCCAACTCAGCATGTAGGGGTGAGCAACATTTTTTTAATCATCAGGGCAGTAAAATGCTACATTTTTGTTTACGTAAACAGTAAACAGCTGAGAGTAATTTCGATGATACGTTGCTGCTAAATGGGTTACAATTTGTATAAAATTTGTTATCTCATTTTAATTTATTGATACTTACTTTTTCTTCTTCTTCTTCTTCTTCTTTCTTGGTCTATGTAGGTTTTGCTTGTTCCTCTTTGAGAGCTATGTATTCAGATTGTCTCTCCACCGTTTTCTGGGTCTTTTTATGCTGTGTTTTCCTCTTGATTTATCTCGAGTCATTCTGACTATCCGGTCTTCATTCATCTTGTTGATGCAGTTATTCCACGTCCTTCTGCATCTGGCTACCCATTCGTTGATGTCGATGCTGCAGATTTTCCTCATGTCGTCACTACTTTCCTTGTCCCAGAGAGTTTTCCCTGCAATTCGGCGCTAGACTCGCATCTCTGTTGCCTCCATTAATTGCTTTGTTTGTGAGGACGGGTAACATCTTTAGATGGTGTGTGGTCGTGCCGCAGCTATCTGAGGGTGTGCCCTGCAGTTAATTTTAAGATCCTTTTTGAATAATGTTCAGTTACTTTCCAACCTTATGAACATCCTCTCCAAGTTCAACCGCGAAAATACCGGGTAGGAATCAGACCTTTTTTTTCTGTCTTTTGTGTGCTTGAGTTTTTTGATCCGCAACATGTGCCTTGTATTTGTATATTGATATGAATATGTCATGATGTTACGGCAATTGGCAAAAGATCTGAACTACCGAATAAAGTTTATCTATGTGACTCTAGTTATGTTGGCAACATGCACCATTATTAGTTTAGCAAGCAGCTTTAGGTTTAGATTTAAGAAATAAAGTCAGTCGTTATATGGATTCCACACTATCTATTTCGTGGTCTATCCCTACACTCCGCTGTCTTACAACCAGCGTAATAAGGACATTCATCGAGTAAGCACTTCACCATCTATTTTATGCTAGCGAATCTGCGCCAAACTCCCAAAATTCGTATCGTACTAAACAATTTTCTTAGTTTTTTTTCATAACTCTACGTCTCTAAATTAGAGGTCACACTTGTGCTCGACCTACGTCTCAAATTCTCCCCCATGTGTTTAGAATCCTTCGCGGGCCGCAAATAAACAAATAAGCATGGATAAAAGTCTTTTGTGTGTCTGAGTTTTTTGATATGTAACATGTACTTTGTAATTAAACATTGATATGAATGTGTCATGATGTTACGGCAATTGGTAAATGATCCGAACTACCGAATAAAGTTTATCTGTGTGACTCTTGTTATCTTGAGATCATGCGCCATTACTAGTTCTGCAAGCAGCGTTAGGTTTAGATTTAAGAAATAAAGTCAGTCGTTATATGGATTCCACACCATCTATTTCGTGATCCATGCTTACACTCCGCTGCATTACAACCAGCATAATAAGGCCATTTATCGAGTATCGTACTAAACATTTTTTTAGCTTTTTTCATAGCTCTACGTCTCTAAATTAGAGGTAACTTTTGTGCTCGACCTACGTCTGAAATTCTCCTCCATGTGCTTAGAATCCTTAGAATCGCATGTAAACAAATAAGCATGGATAAAAGTTTCATACCATTGGTTTGAAAGTAATAACAGAGGCATGCAGCAATTATGGTTATTTGCATTTATACATCGTAATTACTTAATGGCCACGTGAAGAATTGTGTGGAAATGTAGATGTTGTTGAGGGGAACCCGCGGTTGAAACACCTAGGCGGGATAATTGTAACACTTCCCAACATTGTAATGTGTTACAAGCCTCAAATGTGTGTGTCGACATCGATTTCCCATTTTCTATTATATTTAGCTGGACGGTGAACGCGGATAATAATCGACAAATCTACGACTAACTAACTAACAATGAACATATCTTCATTTTACATTGCGTTGATATGTAATTCAACTTATTCATCGTGTATTTCGATTCCGTCGAAAGTTTTAAGATTATTATATTTCTCAATACATCCAACAATGTATTACAAATATTATCGTTAATATTTTATTACTAGAAAAACTTTGTTGTACTAAAAACTGTTGTTGTTAAATATATAAACAGAAGTTCAAATTTTGGCAGGCTTCCAAGAACAACAAACCTCACTACACAGTGTCTGCACACCCACTCAAGGAAAATCAATAAACAATCAATTATTTAATATCAATAGGAATTGTTCGGTGTGCAACCCACTTCAAACTAGTAAAGTTCAAGATTTTTAATATGCTATAGTGTTCATTGTCAGACACTTCTGAATACGTTCTATGTTTTAATATTTGATTGCAATTCAATTAACAAGCATACAAACAATCTGAATAATGTATAATTGATTGATTGATGTATAATTTCAAACACGATGAATTACGATAAAATGTTTCAAAATTGTTTAAACAAACAGTGGTTTGTGTTTGTGTACAGTGTACATGCTGGTGTTAGCTGTACTAATAGGCGCAAATTGCACCGTTGTCATGATGAAGATTAATTGTTCCCGTGTAGTCCCATAATTGCACGAAGTTTCTTTTATTCTTAGAAGTACTCGAGTGTAATTAATTTCGTAATAATCTGTTATAAATTCGACGGAAATCCGAAGGACTCTGTAATTCATCTACGATAAACCTAGTTAACACCAGTTTGAAGTATGTAATTCCACTTCAGTTAGGATTGCCCATGGGAGTTATGGGCAATCCTAAAAACGATCATTGAATACACAACTCGGATGTGTTTGTTATAGTTAAAGCATTCATTTAGTTAATGTATACATTTACTAGCCAATGTATACATTTGAGATACGTAGTTAAAGTATTCATTATAATCGAAATGAACGCATTTACCAGTGGATGTATGCCTTCACGAACTGCCTCTAGTCAAAGTGAGTCAAATCTACCGGGAAACTGCAAACCTAACCTCTTTATTCGTGCTGTAGGATGTAGGTCTGTTTGCACCGTTTGTTGTTTGCTGTTCGTCCGTTTGGGGTTCTTGGTATGTGATTTGTTTAATTTATATGTGTCCACGGTAATAAACAATTATCAAGTTTTTTTAGTCATAAATATAAAATGGATAAGGATGTAATGAAAGATAATTTCGGTAAAACTGCAGTGAACGTTATTGCGGTGGATTGGAGGGGATGCGATTTTGACATTGTGTGTGACTTTGAACAGAAACATGAATGTCGGTGACCGTCAAACTTTTTATATTATGGTCGCATTACTTTTAATCCCACTTTTAAGTCATTGGCTAGTAAATGTATACATTGTACAATGTACACTTTGACTGCAACATGTACACTAAAATGCCCGGACTTGAGCATTGAAGGGTCATGCAATCCAACCTTTTAAATACCGCTATCGGCAGCGGGAAAGCCGCGCATTGCTCTCGTCGGTCGCGCTCTTGGAAAGTCTGCGTGGGGATGAAGCTTGAAAACGCTCAAAGCACTTCAACTAATGACAAACGACATAGCCTTGCGGTCTAACATTGTTGACGAGCATATACACCTCTCTCCACGAATTCCCAACCCAACGATTTCACTGTCCAGTGGCGATGCGGATGTGGGGACACTCGCGCTTGATTCATGGAATCCCTAAGACCTGTTTCCCTATTCCGGATGGGGATCAGGATCACGACCTATTATCAACACTCAAGACAACGCCGAGGGACTCATGTAACATCAACCGGACTGTAACCTTGCTCCGAGATATTTCGTTATAGGTTTGGAATTTCAAGAATTTGATACCATTTTGTAAACCGATAAGGTGATAACAACGTAAGCAAAGATGCAGGACTTTGTAATGTAAGGTTAAAGATAGGATCATAAATTGAATTTTTACCGATTTTTGATTGAGGTTTGATAGTCAGCATTATTGGCACAGTCTGCAACAAAATTCCCACATCAACTTGATGATTCTACGTTGCTACTCCAACCAGCTAGGGAAAAGTCGCAAAAACCCTGACCAAGAAACTTCGGTCTTCGGATATACGGTCAGAAAATTTTATAGTCCACTAAACTCCATAGTTGGGACAACCGGTCACTCTCCGGATTTCGAAAAGCCCGATGTGTAATCAAATAAAGGAAATGCCTTTTCTTCCCATTTCGATCCTTCATCTATCCACCACATATCTCAACTGCAAGGAACATCGCCATGTAATGGAAACATGCGCAAATTGAATCAAAAAGCTCTTCTCATAAACCAAGCACAAAAAAAGAGCCACAAACGAGACATAATCACTCAAACCAATCTACTTGACGATGAAATTTGAACAAATTGGATCCTATTGACACTAACTAGCGCGTCGAAAGCAATAGCCATCAAAATTATATATTTTTCTTGTTGCCGTCGCAAAAATAAGTAAATTACAGTCTAGACTGTGTTCTAGCAGCCTGGCAAATTACTGTATTGATGTTTAATGATGATGAGAATTTTCCACTTCAAGGCCTTCAGGCGCGATGTATAAAACTAGGCGTTGTACAGGACTTTAGAGCGTGTTAAAATGTTGTCGAGTGTATAAAATAGGCGTAAATGTACACTGGTCGGTTTCCGGCTTCCTGTGCTTTTTTGCTGTCAACTTGTGGTGTGTCCGTTGCGTTTTATCCACTACCACAGTCTTTGTTTCGGACCTTTCTCCCACTCGAGCATCCGCCATTCGTGGATAATCTTTTGTTCTTTTGTACGCCTCTGAGAGTTACAACAATACCTAGCATGCGCAACATTTGTGTTTTGTTTGTCAGCTGTGAGCAGCCACATTTTGGGATGTTTACGAACAAAGAGACCCACAATTAACAAAGCCTCCATCTTTGCGGTTGATTAATACATAATTTAGGGGGACACGTGACACTCGGGTGCCCTGAAAGAGGACCCGATTTGTATCCGGCGCGGCATGCGAGATTAAAGCTTAATAATAATAATCCTAATTTGCTTCTTTGCGTTTGTTTCAAGCCATGAAAGCAGCACTGCTCATCCAGCGCTGGTATCGTCGGTATTTGGCGCGTATCGAGGTGCGCCGTCGTTACACGTGGACCATCTTCCAGAGCATCGAATACGCCGGCGAGCAGGACCAAGTCAAAGTAAGTTTCGAAGCTACTCATAGATACTTTGCAGTGTTATCCACGCCCTTGGGAAAGTCATTAAGTGTATTAGTTTGCGCATTGCGTCCCACGAAACATAAACACTTCTGACAACAGAGTGAACATTGTTGAGTGACAGGCAACTAACCTGACTATCTGTAGAAATATGCGTCGCAACCAACCGAACGTCAGCGTAGCGATAATGATATTATCATCGGCATGCCGTGATGTGGAAACGGTGCGAACGCGCGAACGTAGGCGCATGGTCATTAAAACCAACTGAAACGCCTGGGAAAGTGCACAATGAACGCAATTTGCTGCAATTTGGTCGATAACATGGCATTTCAGATTTATTTATGCTTATAACAACCCCAAAAGTAATAACATAAACATATGTATTAAAGCAATCAACAATAACTCTATATATTTTTTTGGAACGAAAAATTTCGTATGTGTAGAAAAGTAGTAAAAGCGGAGATAGGTAATTTTGGGATTTATTCCTGTAGATATGCAATAAAATTCCTGCAGCGGAAAGATGGAAATATGAGTGATATTCAAGAATGATGTTTATATTGTCAAGACTTGAATAGCTTGATAGTAATATTTTGCCCGACAAAAGTTTGTCTCAAAAGATGGAAATTTGTAAAGGAATAAATTATTCTAATATTATTGCGTTTTGAAAATTTAATTTGGGTATATTCTAAGTAAATTTAATTTGACATTTTATTTACGTTCAATAAATTGAAGAGAAACATCATTTTAAGATATATACCGTTCTTCCGGAAAAGTCGGAATACAATACGTCAAAATAATTATTAATATTTATAATATTATTTGGTAACATTTAATTGGGTTTTATATTGAATTAATTATATTCGAAATAGTTTGATATTTCATAATAATATCACATATTTGAATGTCTATCGATCTCTGTGGGTCTTTCCGACATGGATATGTTTTTTATTTTTATTTGTATGTTTTTGTATTGTTGTTATTCACTCAAACAACAACGATGAATTGCTCCCGCGATTGCGGTCCATAGGCAGGCATCAGTTCTTGTTTTAACATGTTTATTTGTAGTAATAGCGAACGAAGCCAATCTTTCCTCAAATTGACTAGTGATTGCATTTCATGCATATGTGGAAAAATGAGAATAGCCATTCTCTTTGAGAATACTCGTAATTGAATGTATCTTTTTCCAAATTTTTGTTTCTATTTTTTGTTTTTATTTCTATACATTCTTTTAATAACTAATGTGAAGTGTGCTGTTGCAACTCTGATCTAGCAGAGGCTCAGGCACAGTAAATGCCTTGTACTGGGAACGATTTCTTCTGGTTGAACCCGTATCGCTGGTGACAAGACAGAGGAGTGCAGAGATGGAAAGAGTGTGACGACGATGTGTTCACGAAGAGATCCATGTGACAACTAACTTTATTTCCTAACTCTAAACATAAAGCTACATACGAATGATTTAACTACTAATGGCGCATGACGTCGCGATAACAAGAGTCCGGTCGATAACGACTTTATTTGGAAGTCCGGACCTCTGCCTAATTGCCACGACATCATGGCTCATTCATACAAATTCGCAAACACTCAATTAATACAATTTATAAAGGATACATTAGACATTATCATTCACACCATACATTCGTTCAATACATTACTATGATAAAATATGAGATACAAACTATTTAGAAATGACAATTATTATTGAATGTGTTTGTTCGCGTCAAGCACGCTGCTAGAGACATTTTGCCCCTTGATACGTAGGGTTGGCAGCGCTTATTGCCAAGCTGCGCATGCGTCCAGCCGACTAACCGCTGCCCCCTTAAGTTAGCACCTTTGGCGCTTCTTGCGCATTGAAATGTGTGAAATAAATCAGTTCTTGTCCAGCATTACCAAGAGTAAGTTCTTTTACACATTATTCCTACGCGTCTGTGCCGTATTCTTCGTGTGTATTTCTTATTTGTGTTGCTTACTCTGCTGGGCATATCAAACCTTCTTAAGTGAAGCTCCGTGAACTTACAACTCGCGGGGACATAATTTCATAAAGTCGCACTGCGCATTTACAGTGTTTATGCATTTGTCACTCTACCCATACACTTAATGCGTTCTGCCACTTGTTGTTCGAAGATCATCTGCTAACAACGCTTCCCTGTTTGCGCATCTGCGTAAACAAATGGAAATAAAATAATTTTCATGCATATAGTCTTTTATATTACCCCCTTAGCTGCAAACGATTTTTTGTTCGGATTTTAAACCCGAGCTTTCAAAGGCAAAACCGTAATAGAATAAACCCGCAGATTGACAAAATCCGAAAACCCGAAGACTCGGGTTTCCTTATTTTTTTTTTGAAAAGCCTAGTGCGATCCCTATACTTGGTTGGTTCGCGTTATACACATTATTTTTTAATTCATACTAAAACCTGGCATTTTTATCGTTTAAAAAGTAATCATTTGAAATGAAAACAGTTCTACATTTTTTAGAACTGTGCCAATCTTTATTTGAATAATTTTGCTAGTACCCTAAAAGCGTTAAAACAAGCTTAATTCGCATGCAAACCATAAGGAAGTAAATTAGCCCGGACGTACGTAGACCTTACTTACTAATCGTCTCAGGGACGTCCGCATCGCCAGCAAATCTAATTGGAATTAAATGCGAAAGCACCACAAGCACTTCATTGGTATGCACACCGCAGCGTCTGCACCAGACATTGCATATTCGGCGAACGATTCGCCGAACGCGATCTACAAACACGTGTGTGCGAATAAAATTCCACATGCAAATGCAGCCAATCCGTCGTGCCATCGCCAATCCACTACCAATGTGTTTGCAAACAAAGTTATAATGCAGGCCGGATCTGCGCGTAATTTAGTTGTTCAGTCTTGATTGCAATAAATTAGCCTTCATCCTTAATGCGCAACAAATGTAGCACAATTCATTTGAATATATTGCACGCAGTAAATCAATTTTATAGTTCAATGATGCACCATTAGTCTGTCTGCAATATTCATCAATTCAAGACGACGACGCCTTTTTTGATGCATGACAGCGTGGTGAAAATTTAATCTAAAATTATTGGATTTGCGCGGATTTGCCTAATGAATCACCACATCGGCAACGCGGTCGAGATAATGCGAGTGTGCGCCTGACGAAGGCGACAACAAAAAGGAAGAAGGACGACAAACGCTGGCGTAACGCTTAGTAATACTTAGACATACGTAGACATAATGTCTACGAGACGCTAGTAACGTGTTTCGCTTACAGGATAGGATATTCCGGCACCGTGAGGGCGAACTTTTCGCGAAAGAATCGAAGCCATAAATCATGTGAGCGTTTTACGTAGCGATACACTCATAAACATACAACCTGCTCTGAATGGGCACAGGCAATAAGTCCGAAAGTGACTTAGGAAATACCAGCGATTAAGTATATTTGAAGTATGCGCAGGTATTGTCTGATATTTTTAAAAGGATTAATATATTTTCCTCGATAAGTAAATTTCTAATTTCTATCTAGATAATCTTCTAGGCGGCTTTGTTTGGGTGTGCGAGCCCAAAATTCGTATTTTTACTGCACTCAGCATGAGGCAAAGCGTTGAAGATCGACGCAATATTTGGCCTTCCGGTCATGTCTGTACAAGTCCATTATTTTCGTAGAATTAGTCTAGGTTTAACATAATTTTGTATTTCTCGACTCAGCATGTTGTAAACTCTCGGTCGTTAGGGACAATAAAACATGTGCGATCCAAACCTAGCGATCTGAGAGTGGTAGACCGCCACGGGGTGGGTGCGTGGTACCGTTGCGTAGCACGCTGAAGGGAAAGAGATAGAGAGGAGGTGAGAGAGAGAGAGTTAGAGAGAAGAGAAAGTATCATTGCGGCACCGACCGTATGTAACTTAAGTTAGTTTTAAGATTTGAAAATAAAGCAGTCTCAAACTAGAATCTGAAGCGAAAACATCTACTCTACCACACAATCCTCAACTTCCTTCGGCTAGTATTGTTCTTGGGGCTCACCAGCAGTCCCGAGTTTCTCTTGCGTCACCTTCCACAAGAAGTGCAAGATTCTCGTGATTGCAAAATTATACAGACTTGATTCCGCGGAAATATGCAGGCGTGATATTCGATGCGAAAGTGATAAGGCTGGACAATATCTTGTACCTAGCATATCTTTCTCAAGGGTTGGAACATCACCTATCTCCTTTTAATACGACGACGCGCTGGCGTGACGCGCTAGCGTGACAAGCGTGGCACAGCTCTGACGAAGGGACGAATTGTTCAATGCCGGGTGATACTGAAAGTGAGCGCGATGGACAGTCTCTCTCTTTTAATAGCGCGGCCAGGTAGAAAAACCATTTTTGCAGCACCCAGTGCATCTATTATTTTTTCGGTGTTGTAAACAATTAACTTAACAATCAAAGTGCGGTTAACTGTACTTGAAATATAAAGAGGGGCAATACATTTTCGGGGTTTCGGTATACAGCCGCTCAGAATCTATCTAAAATACTGAAATACATAACCTAAACAAATATGAAAATGTATTCAACAAACTTTCCAGTTTATATTTACATTCGAAAATCGTTCGTTGCTGGACAAATCGTCCAACTGAAGGCGTGACGTGTACTTTTGAGGGGATTTTGCACAAGTCGCCCGAAAACGGATATAAATGTTTGGATAACAGCACACGTCCTTAGTTCCAACTTTTTTTTTCTTTTCGAGCTTATCGTTCTTTTCCGCTATATCCCCTTGCATTGTACTCACTTTGACTGATACTAAATTGATTTGATTATTATCCCTAACTTTTTTCTGCTTTCTTTACAAATATTGATGCTCATTACTTCGTGTTTCCTAAGAGTTTGCCGCATCATTAGAGAAGTTGTGTTAGCCCACTTATTTTCCCATGTAAAGGGGAAATTTCACAAAAGTACGATGAGAAAAACACAGATATCAATCTCTGGATTCTTCGAATTCGCCAATTTTCAATTGGATTTGATTTTTCGCATCGTCAGACAAAAGAATGCGAGCAAATACAAGAAGCAGAGTTAAAGGGCATTTTCATGCTCCATAAATCAAGAAAATCCACTCCTCTATATTTACCAATACATTCAAAATGACGAAAATTGTAGGTGGAAATATATCAATCTTTTACGTTTTGTATTCGTATTTTATTTATTCTTAGATGTGTTTATTTTATAATAGCTCGCATAAATTATTACACGTCATATTTGACTGGCCTGTATAATTTAGGGTGGTAAATGGATTATCTACCTTTGTGGATAGTAAAACAGTGGATGTAAAAGCGCAGGATAGTTAAACGCTGTCGCCCGTTGTGTGGTGTTGGAGGTGTAGCAAATTTTAACGCATCATTTCGGTCGGTAATGAAACGCCCAGCGAGCGTGTGGCTTCCCTAAAGCCTCTAATATCTTTTCCGACGGCTCTTTAATACCTTCATGAACGTAATTACGCGTTTGCATTTATACGTTTAATCTAGCCGTACCCCACCCTCGATGTCATCGTAGAATGTGCACAAAACGCGGAAACAAAGTGGTTTAACTGTTCCAAAACCAGGGTTATTAAGTGTTATACAAATATCGGTGAGATCTGGACACAAAACGAAGAAATATTGCAATAATTTACTCGTTTACATATTACATTTAATAACATAAGTAAAATCGACATTCCTAGTCAATTAGGAACATGTTTATACATGTTTATATGGGGGAATATATGGGGTAACAACTGGGAAGTAGCAATAAAACTTTGGGATGTATGTGTGAAACCTATGATCATGTATGGTGTGGAG
>JAODAC010083439.1:0-43228 GCA_027575185.1 Mimaenictus wilsoni | reverse complement strand
TGCTCTCCCCACTTACCATTCGCGCTAATCAAAAACCCAAGGTATTTGAAAACATCGACTCTCTCGATCATTTCCTCGTTCCATTTCAAGTTTTCCACACTACATTACAGGTTTTGTAAGCAATTTCATAAAAAATATGTGTTTCTTAGAAAACTGTCTAACGTCTTAAATAAAAGAAAAGTAAACAACTTTATTTAACTTAGACTTTTATGACTAAAAACCAAGAAGTTACATATTTTTTTCTATCAATTTGTTATCTATCCACCTTCACTAATCTTCAATTAAAAATGTTTGGAATGTTTTATAAATATCAATGAGCATGTTTCGCCAGCAAAAGGAAAGTAGATAACTTAAATTAATCGAAACTTAGTCTCAAGAATGGAAGATACTCTCAACATGTTGCCTAGTTTTTCCTAAATATTAATAATTTATCCGCTTCTTTAATATATTCAAACGCTTGGTATATTTGATAATTAATAAGTAAACAGCATGCTTCCGATGCAGTTGATATGCTCACGAAGTTGCACAGTTTGTACTATCAAAGTATTATACATCCACTTCTTGATCAATAATCAATTCTATAACTATTAAAGAACATGTTTCCGGAAAGTGCCTAACGTCATTTATCATTTGTATTTATTTTTGTAATATGTTCAATTAATAATACCTAGTTTATTTTTAACAACATAATAATAACATGTTTTTACCTGCCTCCTAACCAATTAACACCTCATCACGTGTCATAGCAATAATTAATCACGACGCCGTGCTTGATTAATGTTTACGTAACACGTGTCGATTTCAATCAATTCGTATCAATCGCCCTGAATATGTCATGGTGTCACTCACGTAATACGTCATCCTGTGTTTTCCCGATTCATTGTGTGCAATCACATGCAATATCGACCAATTAATGTACAACTGGACAGTAATAGCTGAATGTATCACACAAATATATTTTTGTGAAATAAATCAAAAGAAACAATTTAAATAAAATAATTAAACAGTAGACGCGTCTATATTAAGTTAAATTGCTCATTTTCTGTCACTATTCAAATTTAGAACAATAATTCAAAATTTCTAAAATAATTAGACCCCATCAGGTTATTATGTTGGTTGCATAAATACCAGTTACCCCACAATTGAAACAATCTCATATGCATATTATAATTAGAATTAATAGCATAAATCACTCTTCCTTTAATTACAAGTAACCGGATAAAATTAAACAGGTACACGATTGCGGTATCGCTCGGTCATGTCTACTTCTGGTTCCCGTTCATCAGTGACACCGGGGCAGAGCCACCCGAGAATGGCGTATTCGGTTTCACCCTGAACATCACCACCGTGATGCGTAAGTCTACGAATCAAAGCCAAAAACAAATGTGAATCATGTGGCGTAAGCCGATGGTTGAAATAGTATCCATCCAGCTAACGTTTAATTAACTCTCGATTGATTTCAGTTGTTGTCAGCATGTATCTACGCTATAAGCAGGTGGCGTGCGTGAAGGAGAAAATTGGGTTGCCTATGTCTGCCTGCTGGAACAAGACAGCGATGATTTTCGGTGGTATCTCCTGCTTTGGCTTGAATATGGTTGCAAATTTCAACGAAATGACCGAGGGTCTTATCCACCTGATGGGAGCTTTCACGTGCTTTACGATGGCAACAGTATATTTTATTATTCAGGTTTCTTAGTATTTAGCTGATTACATGTGATGTTTTTAATTTCAAGATTTCAGACGAAAATTTCATATCATTTTATAAATCATACGAGTGAATTTCGTATCCGGATATCCATGTTTGTTATGCGGTGTGTTTTATGTTTGGTTATGATCGTTTGTTATTTTCTTACACTATGGTTTGGTAAAGCTGCTTTGGATGAATTTACAGGTACACCATCTAGTGTTCAATAGTGTAATCAATACCTCCTTTTAAATACAACGTAACCTAACCAAACCTATACATAAAATAAAGCTAATTAAATATTTAACCTAAAAATTTATGTTTTAGGTGATAAATTAAATTATTGGAGGCAAGAAGATGGTGGATTCAACTACAGATTAATATCAACGTTTAGCGAATGGATAACTATGATATGTTTTACATCTTATATCCTCACATTCTCGCATGAATTTCAGAAAATTGAATGTGGAAGCGTCACCGTTGTTTTAAAAACATCCTAAATCTAAATAAACACTGGCTGAGTTGTTTCACAAAAGTTATTGTTATTTCCCTAAAGTGTAGTATAAATATTTGCAAATTAAACCAAACACAAATTGCAAAAACCATTCCAAATAAAATAATTCGCGATGTCTACAAGCGATGGTGACAGGCGTTTGGAAAGTGTAATTAAACGCCGAGGAATACTTGTAGTTGTAGACAGCTGACAGCAATTACATTGCTGCAAGTTGTCGCTGAAAGTTTCTGCAAATTTCATTCGAATGCAGTGATGTTTTTCGCTGATGCGGGAATATTCTGGAGAATTGCATTTGAACGTAGGTCGAAGAAAATAAGACTGTTAGCTAGTTGAAATAGGACTTGACAACTAGGAAAATAAAACTATGGGTCAAGAACTATAAGAAGATATAGACTATAAGAAGAGAACTGGATTCGGAACCTAAGAGTAGTTGAGACTGGACTAGATCTGAAACTATATAGGAAAGATTAAGAGACTAAAAGTAGGTTACAAAATCTAGGAGAGAAGTGCTAGGTGACTATGACAAGAAGACTTTGGGAAGTATACTAAGAGACTTGGACTAGGAGGCGACGACTAATAGAAGACGAAAACAACAATTCTAAGACATTAGGTCTAGAAAACTAAGAGTCGGCGATAATGATTAAGGTACTTGGACTAAAAAACAATACTAAGAGACTAAAGTTTGGAGACTGACTAGAATACGCCACTATGTAAAAAGGACAAGAAGACCAGGACTTAAACTAAGACTAAGAGATCGCATTCATACAGGATTCATATAATGAATTCTCATCATGCAAAATTATTGTATAAATATAAATAATAATAAAATACTCATTTCTGCTATAACAATTATAGTTACATATATTTATTCATAATTTAATTAAATATTTAAATATGCTCCACAAGGAGCATTTATTAGACGATAGCCGTGCTTTGCTTGGTTTTAGCCATTGCCAACTGCTCAATGCGCGTAGATGCATTATAACGAAGTGCCGCCGGACGAGTACGAAACGCATAATCATTCTGCTTCGGCTGGCGACGAATCACAGGCCCCGCCAACTCCTCCACCCTAGGCGAGGCCCTACAAACTAAGGCAGAGTACGCGACCGCACCCGGTCTTTTCTCCTTCGCTGAGGTGAACTTATGCCTGGGTATCTTTGTCAGCTCCATTAGGCGCGCCATGCGATAGGTGCGCATCTCCTGCGTCGTCATACCTGGGGGCAAAAACCGTGCCATCGGACGATTTTCATCAGTCAGCTCCACCGTTTTAACAAAAGTCGGTTGTTTGGGCTGCGCGAGGGACTTAAGTCGTTCAGACAACTCAAAGGGCATCATCCGTCGTGTACCACCTGCACCAATCTGCTGTTCGTATTCAGTCTTTGCATCCGCGAGACTCGTCAGAGTTCGGGCGTGAAACCGTCGTGGTAACGCGAGACTTTGTATCCGATCCGACGCGGTGTGTTGCAGCGCACTCGGACGTACCCGAAAAGGGTCCGCGTATAACGTGACATTCTCCCGCACACGTTTTGGCACAGCGAGCATGTCGATCCGACGCACTGGCTTCTCCGGCAAACTCTTCAGGGAACGAACCGCACGCTGGCGTGTGGTTGTATCATCCTCTTTGGTAAGCATCTGCATCACCTCCTTGCGCCATTTCGGATCACGTTCGCGCGTTAGGTCTTCCATCACGTCATTCTCGTCGGTGTTTCGAGCCTTTTCATCCCCAGGTTTGTCACTCCGCGAAGATGTGAATTTAAGGTATTCCTTTTTGGAGACGTGGAATTTGGACATATTGGAAAATTATAAAGCTTTACTGGGGTTTTGCAGAGGCTGGCAGCACCCTTCAAGGTTACATGACAATCAAGTTTATAGAATGACGTAAAAACGTTGGTAACGTAAACATGATGCAAACAGTTCGGGGATGTGTAATTTGGCTGTGGTTCGTGGGATACTAATTGGAACAGGTTTAAACTGTTGCCAGCTGGTTTTGATGCTCTGCAAATACAGGTGTAAATGCGGGACCGCATTCAGTATAAAGTACATTAATACTCTGAATAATATGAATACAATGTGAATTAATGCGGTGTTAAATTTAACAACTGTCGCGCTGGTGAGCAATTTGTATAAGATATTGGTATTATTCTATTCCATTGCAAGAGAATATTAAGAGAATTATCAACTACGAATATATGTACAAGACAAAGATATTTAGATTTCGCTAAGTAAAAGGTTTTCTTCGTGCGCCACCATAAAAACATGAAACATGAAACTCGCAGCCAACCGCCTATTTCTCCTCTGGGGAATTGTCTCGCGAACTTGTTTTTTATGTGTTCTTATCCGTTGCATAGTGATTTGAAACTTTGACGTTGGGGGTGAGTTCGAGTGTAACATGTGTCGCGAGAATCAGGTCCCGCGCATCACCGGGAAATAAATTAATGATAGTAAAAACCGCGACTTCCATGTAACAGTATGAAATAACGCACACGCCATTTATATGGAGTCGGGAAAGCTAGGTGATTAGAAAATTAGAAGAAACTAGGAGACCAAAGATGTGAAACAAGGTCGCTAGCAGCCCCATAATGTTTGCCACAGTTCAAGTTCAAATCTGGCCAAGAAGATTAGGAGTCTAGAAAACTGCGAAAGTAAGAGTAGACCAAGGACAATGACGATGGCTAACACGAGGATGGTCATTACGCATGTAATTTTTATATAGTTAAATAGATGTATTCATTGATTTAAATATTTATTTGTACCTGTATGATGGGTTGTCGAGGCGTTGAAACTTGGGAAATGTGAAACTATAGGATACCAGCAGACTTAAAAGTATAAACATATTTGTACGCCATCTATCAGAATGTATGTTATGTATAATTAAGTTAGATTCAAATGTACACAACATTCGTTGACTGTAATATTCCAGTATACGCGAAGAAAGTTACTAGATTTTATTTCTTGTTCTTTGTTGTTAGTTGATGAAATATGTATATTTAGACGTCTAGCTTAACATAAATGAGATGGCACCTGTACTGAAAATGGAATTTAGCCTAGCCTCCTAACTACAACGAATGGGAACTGTTAGCAGACCAGAAGTACGCCGGAATCTAAAATAAAACAAAATCGATAAAATTCATAATACTATATTCAAGTTATGCAACCAAATTTACAGATTTACGAAATATTTTGTGCCTTTGTTTGCATAACGTTCAATAATTGTACCTTTAACAGACTTTCCTTGCCCTATGACAATTTATTTACAAATCCAGTAAAATATAATTTATTGCACATCCGTAGTGCACGAAAAAACGTCCATTGTTTTACCGTGTGCAAACATACAACACTTTGTGCCCATAATAACAAGTCTTAAATTTAAATACATTAATACGTTCACTTAATTTAAAAAATATCCATTTAAAGTTTCTTCTGGTAATTTCCAATAGTCCCACATATTTCACTTATTTAACAATGACAGCACTTCCATAATAAACAATTAACATATGAGACATGTTTTAAATGTTTTAAACTAATTGTAAATATATAATAACGATATAATGAGCAATATACTAAACTCTCCTCGGCAAACTACGCCAGAAAGTAAAATGTAAAACGATGAAACATGCTCAATAATTTATTTTGATTTGGAAATTTTAATCGTAAAACTGAATGGTTGGTTCGATGATGGTGAAATGCTTAAAATCGAAGGAGTATGTAAACACGTAAGTCATTGTCGCGACACCAAGGATCCACTCGGTGATTGTGCTCACCAAGTGCAGTGGATAACCACCATCAGATTTTGTCCATTTCGTCATATCAGTTCCTGAAAAATTGAAAGTTTGATAGTTGAAGAAACGTCTTAGCTTTTATGCCAGAAGTCATAATGTTTTACTATGAACTATGTAACGAAATATTTCATCCACATTGATCACGCATATCAGAACAATATTTAATCAAACTTGATTCTGAAATAATTGAGTTATCAAGGAATGATTATGAATACTAATGTTAAAATATTTTAGAATGACTGATTTGGTTCTGACAAATATGAGTGAATAATTTTATAGAGCAAAACTGGCTCAGATTTGTAGAATTAAGTCGTTAGTCCAACTTAGAAAAAATGATTTGAAATTATGTTTCCCGTCATAACCATGTCATAACAAATATCAATTTCTAAAAGTGACTTTTAATTTCTTTTCTCCATGATATAACAAGAAAGGAAAATATTATAGATAATAAAAAGAGTGCAAAGGTGCTGTTCATTTCCATACCCTGGTATTTCATCAATGCCAGCCCGGCGAAGCCAAAGCAACTGAAGAACGTGGACAAGCTGAGGATCCCAAGCACCCATCGCACCTTGACCACCGCAGGGCTGATGCGGCACTCCTTTAACGTTCGCTCTGATATGCGACACTGCGAAATTAGATATTCATCAATCATGCACAGCGTTAATCAATCATTCGTCGAGATTATCTTTTTACAACGTTTTTAATCGCATTTTGTTGAGTCTGCTTGCAAACTGCCGGCGCAAACTTAATTTTCTTTGCAGAATTAACTTTACCTTTACATTTTTTTACCTTTATTTGCTGCATCATTTACCAAAATAATCGATAGAAGACTATGACAATTTAAAAATAAATAAATAAATATTATTGAACCAAATAAAATTATGTAAGAAATATACAGAAAAGGAGATTAGAATATAAAGCTTTGGTCTCCAAGATGAAAATTATTTTATATTATGATATTATAAACGAGTTATAACACAAAGTATAAGTTTAAAGTTGTTCCACCGTCTTAGTGAATATTTGCAAGGTAATTTACCCTGAAATTACGTAAAACTAACAGAACTGTTCAACTTGGTTCTACGATGTTTGAGTTTGCCTACTAAACATACTTATTAAGGGTGCCCTTAGCTTTGCCGCGGTTAACAGAATCGCTTTTTACTTAAAGATCAAATTCTTTATTAATAAGGAAATAAATTTAAACATAGTTATTAAAAAAAGATGGTCTCAACACTTTTGGGCGCACTAACCAAAACTTCGTTTTCAGGATCGCGTTAGCGAGGGTTATCTTTTTTAATGTTCCTTCTAACCAAACATAACTTAACCAAGTTTAATCTCTACAACATTCATCGAAAAGAAAGTAACCTGGAATAATTAATTTCCAAAATTTCTCTAATCATTGATAAAATCAAAAGTCAAGCATCATTAGTATGCTACAAATGTTCATTAAATACTAATTTAACATAGCTACCTTACTTAATATATTAATATGAATAAAGAATCTTAAATATTACCTGAATAATTTGATAGACAGCACCCAAACCGAAAGCCATCAAGGCGCCTAAAATGTGCACTGTGAATACTTCAGTTTCCTGGAAGTTGCCGACAATACCAACTCCCAACGATGCCAGCCATCCCAGAATCAGACATGTCACATTCAACCCATACAATCCCTTCGTCCGTTCATTCATTTCATCCAGGTATTTAATCTGTAAGTATCGAATGTAGATAATGACAGCCACTGAAAAATGAAAACAGTTTTAATGGTTAAGTAAAAAATGTTGTCCATAAGAACAAATATGAACATGATTGACAATGAAAATGAAGTGGAATCGATCCAAAACCAAACGCGTTCATGTCCCTACGAACCACGGCTGCCTATCCAGTACACGTTTACCTTTCTCTTCCGTCGTAGAAACACCTCTATGAGACCCAGTGCGTTCACCGCGCTACAAAAAGTGCTGATTCGCGACACGAGTAATAAGATTCGAGTTTCCGCGTTGCTCTCTGTCTATCTATGTTTTACATTCAAGCAGTAACTTTGTAGTATGAGTTCTCACTAAAATTAAGGACAATAAACGAATTATGCTTTTTGTGAGGCCCTTCCCAATTTAATTATTCAGTAATTTGAAACGAATTATTAATTAAATTTGTCCAAATTATAATCTCTTAGAAAGCATTTTTTTAATGCTGGATTTTAAGTGAATAGCATCCAAAATCATTGACATTCCACATGTTTCAAAATGCATTTGTTATTATTAAACACTTATAGCAATTTGCTCCACTGTAATTGTTTCTCAAAAGCAAGGCGCGATGACCAAGTGTGGAAACCGTACAAAAATGGTACTGTAGGGGAAAATCAATAGAATATACGTTATTCACACACGAACGGTGCCCAACGGGGTCTTTATCCTTTCAGTGAATTTCCACCCAACGGAATGTGAATGAGTTCAATCGTATACAAAAATCTGCAATGATAGCGTCGCGCTTTTAAACCATCAGCAATAAAATAGAAAAAAAAAGCAATGCGCACTGAACACTTCGAACGTAACGTACGTAACGATTTTCACCTGTGCAAAACTTGAAAGAACTTACAGAGTATCGAACCGGTGTTAAGCAGCTGTCCAAAAATACAACTCGTCGGTGTGAATGTCCCCGTATCGCTGATATAAGGAAATATTGGCTCCACATCTTTCTGAACCACTGATATTACATATCTATATATAAATATTCGCATAGACATAAAAATAATAATGGCATTAAAAATGATAATATAAAATTATAAAATATATTTAAAAAATACTCACGTTAGAATAAATGTGGAGATAAACCATGCATACATAAATATAGGCAAGTAATGCAGTTTTCCAAATTCCATTTTCTTGATTTACTAAAAAAATCCAGGAAAAAGTTATAATGTCTAATAAAAAATATCTTACTAAGGGAAACGATTCTAAGAAACTATTTTAAAGTACTTGACCTTATTAATGGAGTTGTTTGTATAGGAAGTACGATAATTACTTGTATGGTGTGTTGCGTTTTGAGAATTAGAATAACGTCCCGTGTTTAAACCGGCCGCTGGGGAAGTTCTCGCGTGTTGTTGGAACGCGTTGGCTTGCTTTGGTTGCGCTGGAGGCGGCAGCGAGTCGATTGGTGCAGGCGCCGGACGAGCATTGCGCCACGTCGGGGCATAGCGCACGAAGATGGCTTCGGTGGCGGAGGCGCCGGATGATCGCTTTCTGATTGCCCGCGCCGACGAAACCGGCAAAACCATCCAACCCTGCGAGGGCCACGCTTGATTATTACAGTCGATTGCATCAATTATTGACGTCGATGGCGGTGTAATTAGCATACGATTGTACGGGCATTATGACGCGAAATGGCAAAAAGGGAATTCGAGAAGGATGATGTCTTTTTGTTGAATTTTTAATAGCTACACGGTACAATTTTGACAATGACAGGGTTCTGATGAACATTGACGGAATGATTGCTAGTGACTATTCTTTCCTACTTTATTCTTGTCATTTTTCAAAGTTATAGTTGACAAGTAAGGTTAAGGTGGTGTATGTTTCGTCTAGCATGTTTGATTGGATTAGGAGAGGTAATCATCAACTCTGATCCTCTTGTAGTGACATGACTTTGATAAGGGTTTACCGTATGTACTTATTTCTTTAATTGACGATATATTAATAATTGAACAAATTTTATTATTACAATGAATCATAATAAATAATTACATATTATACAGATAAACAATTTAATAAAATATATGGTAATCGTTAAATTAATGATTTTTTCCGATACATTCCAAAGTAAATATTAGGGTAGTTTAGGTTAGGTTTATTCATGGGTTTGCTAGTTTTCTTCATTAGAATTGATTCTTTATTAGGATTTACGTTATATTAAGAATCTATAAAATATTCGAGACTATATCTCGTACCAATAGTAATACCTATAATGAAAAAAGGAGATTATGATTAATACGAAATTTTACGATCATGCTTTGTAAGTTTCTATCAATTACATAAAAAAAGACATTAAAGAGAGATATCAAGAATTATCGAAAGGTCATCACTTGAAGATTTAATGATGTATTATTGTACAATGTCAAATATAAGGAAACAACAAATGTATGCAGGAATAGAATAACAATTAAATTTAAATATTCATTAATTTGATTATTTGATTATTATTACTTGCTTTTTATCTTTCAGAATTGAATTTCAATCAACATGAAATGTCGTTAGAATATGTGCCCTTTTCAAACGAACCTGGTTGTTCGGCGAAAATTCCTACATTGTGTTTGTCAATATTTTAATCCCCTGAAATTGAAAATACTTCATTTTGTACTAATTCGGTGTTCTAAACAAACTTTTAAAAATTGATAACATTCATGTAGCGCCATCTAATAGTGGATGTTCTAACATCATTATGTTGGTAGTTGTTTAATGTTTGGGAATCATAGATAGATGTTAACAATTCTAAAAGTATAAAAGCTTCATTTAAATAATTGACTTTTCCTTATTTATCTAGTAATTAACGAGAAATTATTCAGAATAAGGTTTAAATGCCCAATATGTTACAAGATAATACTGAAAATGCAAGAATTAATGCAATGATTAATAATGTTGTAATAAATTTAATTAATACGTATCATGGAAATTGTTAGTTTTTTTTTAAACTTATGTACATGTATAAGGTGTAAGATCGCGAATCTGGTCTCACTTCCCTTCGCTACGCTCATTCAAAGTGGAAATTTTTCTTAACAAAATGTTCAAAAACATGCTTTAGAAAAACGGAATTTCCGCGTCAACTAATTGAGATAATGAAAATTGTCAACTGAAGATGAGAGAACAAGACTTTTTATAACGAATTCTAAGATCGTCAAATCTGTTAGTTATAATTAGGGCGTTGCAGCTTTTCGAAATTAATGAATTCGCTAATATAAGGAAAACAAGCTCTGGTAAGAAAAATCATTTTCCTGCCAAAATTATAATTATTTTCTTTTAACTGTGTTGAATGGAAAAATAATTCGTACTGAAAATACTATTCACAAAATTTGTCACACTTATAGTAAGGACGATACATCCCTTCAAAGGTGGCTAATTTTGAAAATTTCAGAAACTGAAATATCTTCACTTTCCGACTAAGTCAATGGAGATTCGCAAATTTTCTTAACTGATGCTGTTATAAGGTGAGTTCGGGTATTACCAAGATTTTGCAAGCAACAACAGTTGCATTAGCAAAACGAACATCAACAATCAACGAATTCAAAATATTGAAGCAGTTGCATCAGATTGCAATTCGCCTACTTACCTACTTATGTACTAGTTGCTACCATTCTACAGTATCCGTTTAAAACACAAACAAATTATATCTCACCAAATCACTATCAGTCACTATCTTATTATATTTTGCCCCACAACATATAATTGAAAAAAAATCAATTATAATTCAAAACACTTTTAGAAGCGTGAATAATCAGATGGAAAGACGACCCCGAAAAACGTGCGTAAAATAGACCAACACATGGTTGAGCCTTACGTATTTTATCGGCCACCGCACGCTATAAAAAATACTGCAATAAAGGAGACGCGACCGCAGACGCTGCACGTTGGCAACGCGTTCCGCACTTTTCGGGAGAGTCGCAGGATAAATATAGCCCGCATGCGCGTGTAACAAAGAATAAGCACTAAAAGCAATTTGAATCAATCATCAAACAGCCTTTATTCGTAATATTCGATTAACAGTCATTTGTTTAACGCCCAATTATTTAACATATTACTCTCTAATACAATTTGTGCATAAACTGCTTGAATAAATGAGTACCAAAATGATTACTAAGATGTAAAGAGAAGAGAAAAACCTATTTTATTCTTTTTTAATATTAAATCCTCAAACTAAACCCAACATATTCGAAAATATTTTTAAAACTAATTTTAGATTAATTATAATTGTTGAATTATATGTAAAAAAATCTTGTCATTTTATAAATATTAATCTTAAGGACCAATAATAATGTAAAAAAGCCTCAAAAATATTACCTATTAGTTTTATGTAATTATAAATGTTTAAGCAAATTTTCTGCAGATGGGACAATTTCTTTCAATAACAAGCCATCGTGAAATACAAGCATCATGAAATTTATGACGACATCTTAAGGTTTTAATTGCAGAACCAACATTTATGTCTTCCTGGCATATGCTGCAGTCATTTGAGTTGTTTCCAGACATTATGTTAGGGCTGCAAAATAAATTAATATATTTATAATGATTGCAAAAACCATAATAGCAAGATTAGACTTACTTAGTATCATAATTGTTTTCATAAACGTAAGCTGGCCGTGGGGTTCTCTCGTAAGTCAAGGCTTTAGGCTTCTCTCTGAATAAAAGATAAAGGGTAAACATAATACCCAAGCCCACAGCAGCGATTTGTAGTGGCACAACCATGATTTTCTGTCAATACATTGATACATGTGAATATTATATAATCATTTGGAATAATTTCGTGCTTAACTCACCTCTCGGGCAGTAAAATAAGATGATAGTGATGATTATTGTATTATTGGCTTGGAATGAAGATTTGTCGTTGTAAAAGTGCAAAGGCGTTTACAACAGTTTATGGGCGTTTCCTGTGTTGCAACATAGATACAACCTCAACTTGCTGATAAACACAAAGACTCGTAATTCCCCGACGTTTTCAGGTTAGATGTGTGATTGAAGATCTTTTCGATGTTTACCGACTATGTTTGCGATGCATATATGATAAACTGTGCTCTGTCCTTGCGCGAATAACGTAATGGAAATAATGTGCGAAGTTGGAAATCATTCAAGTCGACATCTGAGAAATATTTATTTATACCAAGTTCAGCACTCACGGTAGAAATAGAATGAGCGTGGTAAAAATAAACGGAAGGGTAGTAGGGATGAAAATGTGTTGTGGGGTAGGAATTTTAGTTCCAGTTTTCTACGTCAGAGCTTCTATTTTTAAAACAAGTCATTCTATTATTAGAAAATAATTATATTTCTTTTCTTAAATGTAATTTCTTGAACGTTAAAAAGTTACATAAGGTCATATAATGATATTTACAAGAGCATATTTAAAAATAAAAACATTAATCAAAGTAAATGTTGATAATGGTTCAAAGCTTGTAAAGTCTGCAACCCAAAAAACACAGATAATTTTTATTTGTTGCAAATATAAAGAAGTAAATTTATTCCATTTTTATAAATTATACATCATTATACATTGTTTAGTTCTTCATTTTGCCGTTTCGTAGTACTTGTCGCGTAGTCGAAATAACTTTCAAAATTTTATTGTAAAATGTTCCAAAACATATATTCACGATATAAATAATACTCTAATGTTATCATAAAGTTATATTTGGAATATTTACCAAATGTAATTTTCCTTATAAAGTTTCAGTTAAAACTTGTAGTTAGACTACCCACTTTTACACTGACAAATAACCTCAAAATCTGTTTAAATTTGAAAGGTTCGAAGTGAATTTTTCCAACGGTCATTTCGTTTGTTTGTGTCGTCCTTCTGTATCCCAGTAATTACAGACAGGATTGTAATAAGATTAACATTAATTTGTCAAACTAAAAATGACGCAAATTAACAAAATGGACTCAGATCCCATTCTTCGGCTCAATGTGCAAGGCCACACCGGCGGCGTAACTGGCGTCAAATTTCGCAACGAAGATGAATTAATCAGCAGCTCAAAAGACCACAGTTTGCTTGTATGGCACATCAACTCGAAGGATTTACGTACGTACAAATACGCACAACATACAGCACCAATAAACGATGTAGATTGCTCCAGCAACGGACGCCTCTTAGCGAGTGCTTCCGATGATATGACCGTGCGTCTTTGGGTGCCTTCATTGCTTGGAAAAACTGAAGGTATTCGAGCACACATGAAGCCGATAACAAGCGTACAATTCTCATACGATAGCAAGCATTTATTGACGGCATCAACCGACAAAAGTCTCAAGCTCTGGGATGTTGCAACTAGGAAATTTCTGCATTCTATAACCGGGCATAATCATTATGTGAATTGTGCGAGATTTTTCCAGGATGGTTCCATTATAGTTTCGTGTGGAGAAGATAAAACTATTCGTATATGGGATGCTGATAATCAAGATATTATTCATTCGATTGCAAATAAAGGTAACCTTTTTTTATTTCTCTATAATAAGGTTATGTAAAATTTGGACAGGATAATACGGGCAAGCAAACGTACTTCTACAGTTGTATGTAGAGAGGTTAAGTTTTAAGAATCTAATTTTGCAGCGTGTACAAACAAAGTCGCAATATTCGGCAAATATGTAGCTTGTGCCCAGCAAACCGGCTCAGTTCGTATCTACGACATAATAGCAGGACGTTTGCTTCAACACTATGTCCTAAATGACAATGTAACCAATATTGAGTGGCATCCCTCCGGAAAGTTTGTTCTCGCCACCTGCAGCACTGGATTTATTAGCGTTATTGACATTCTGGAGGGTCGACCGATTTGTCGTTTGCATGGTCTTGGAGGTGCACTCACTTGCGTGGCATTCAGTCCTTCAGGTGGATCATTCGCATGTGGTTCTTCGAATAAATATATTCTGGTAAGTTTTCAACCTTATAATAATCAATAATTTAAACTAACTCGATTGAACCTCTATTAATTCAACTTAAACCTAAAATAACTCAATTTTGCATAAGAAAATAAACATTACATTGTACGGTAGTACGTAACCGATGGTCAATAACCCGAAGAATAATCTAAAGTAAAATTAAGATATTTTAGTGCCTCAGCAGGACCTATTTATTGTATAAATTTTCGGAAAAAAATTTTGAATCAACATTTAATATGGATAACTTTGCTTAAACAATTTTTAAAGCTACAGCAAGCCTAAAAATGCCGAAAGATAGTTTTTTATGCGAAATAATCTAGTTTGATGAACTATGGAAGATGATTAAAGCGAAACTTTCAATTCTCTGAGCAATTGTTTCAAGAAGATAAATTCAAGAGTTTTGCATTCTTAAATCATCAGTTTAGTCCTTGTGGTATAAAAATTAAACTTCATCAAGCGGGTGTTGCATTTAATTAGGGGAATCTCAGTGTTTGAAGTTGTTGAAGGAACACTAATAATACGATATGGTTAAATGAAAGTTTAACTAACATAAGAAAGTTTAAGATTGCCATTCTTAAATTAAAATAATTCAGTCCTTTCAGACAGGTTTAGGCAATTTGAGTCTTGTCAATCCTATATAAAATTAGAGTTTAGTTCGGTAACAAACGTTGTTCAAATTGTTAATTTTTTACTCGGCATGTTCTTATCGCAGTGCTCGATAAATATAAAAGGGTCCGGGCCCAAGCAAACAATTAGGTGTAAATCATTTGAATGTGCATATTTTTGTGAGTAAAACCAAATTCCACGATTAACATTTATGAAATAATGTATACAAACTGCAAATAAAGAGGTCGCCCCACTAATAAGAAAAACGAAATCACCAAAATGAAACAAAATATCATTTACAATATATAGTATCCAGGAAACCTCAAAAAATCGTTTAAATTCGATTTATAGATTTATTTTAAAAAATTAGACACTGCGTGGTTAAAGGAAATTGTACTGACAGCATCCATAAAAAAAGAGTTATTTTAAATGAGTTACTATATATTTAAATGTCAATAATTTCTTCGAATCGGAATATAAATTATAACACTATTTATATTCACACTAGTGATTTTAACCTAACATGAAATAACCTTATTAAAGCCAACACTACCAAACTTAAAAAGATAAAACAACCTAAAATTATTTTCTAACAGATTTGGGATTGGGAAGCCCTAAAAGAATCAACATCATCAGCATCCTCAATATCTGCGGGAGAACCATGAAGATTGAAATGAGAACGTTTCAATAACCTAAGATAAGAGTTAAGAAGACAAAGAATTGAAGAAACGAAGATAATTAATTCATGACTTTAAATATTTATTAATTTATCAAGTACGAATTCAATTTATGGTGAACAAAACATGCATACGTTCGTGAAAACGATAGAATGCAAATAAATACATACACTCAAAGAGACGCTTCACAAGTTGCCAAAAGTTAATTTACAGCGGCCGCCTTTTTGTCCAGGATCTGCTTCTCAACCATGTCCACCCAGGCAGCGAGACGCACGTTGCATGTGGCTTTGGTGCATCGAATGCGCAGCGTATGCTCGGCAGTCACGCCTGCTTTATGAATGGTGGTCAAGTCTTTCGCCTCGTCTTCCACGTGCGGTATGCCATCCTCCACGTAGCAACCCCGGCTCCACACCAAGATGTCGACGTTATTTAGTAGCTCCTTGGGTATGCGCAGCGTGAGATCGCCCTCTTCGCGGACGAGAATGTCGGAGTCGTCGAGTAATTTCTGCACTTGTAGGTCGGCTTTGCCGTTCTGT
Source organism: Mimaenictus wilsoni (assembly GCA_027575185.1). Classification (NCBI taxonomy): domain Eukaryota; kingdom Metazoa; phylum Arthropoda; class Insecta; order Coleoptera; family Staphylinidae; genus Mimaenictus; species Mimaenictus wilsoni. The sequence goes on along the minus strand of JAODAC010083439.1, from coordinate 26,814 downwards.
AGCGACACCTCCAGTGCGCCTTCGAAGCCCATCATCTTGATATTCGCCTGCTTCAGCGCCTCGATCCGACAACGATTGTGGATGTTCTTCAGGTTGACGGCGCCTGTACGCGTTAGGAAATAACCATTGCGTGAATAACATGCGCTTACGTTAATGTCACCTTCGTTCGTGTCGAGTTTCAAACCGAGGCATTTGATTTTCTGTGCTATTATCGACTGAAAATATTACAATTTAATCAGCAACAGTCACAGATTTCGTAAACTTTTTACAAATTAATCAAACTTTAGAAAGGGAAAATTTTCGGAAAAGGTTTGAGAATCTCCTCAAAATGCTTCGAGAAATAAACAACTGTATTTAAAATAGTGAGACTTAACCTGGTATGATACAATTTAAGCTAAGATAATCTAACCTAAAATACTCCCAAGTACCCTTAAGTTAACCAAAAATGTCTCAAGTTGGCCTAAAATTAACCCAACCTCACTGAATATAACCAACATTACTACTACTTGAGGTCCGACCCCAAAAATCAACCTAACATAAGATAATAAAATCAAACACGTTTAAGGTAACCTAAAATGCCGCAAACTAACCTATAAATAACATTCCAATATAACAAAGTAAGATTGAAACCTTGAAATGATTTTTCTGATTGTAAATTAATAAAAACTTACTCCTTTGCGTCTGCACAGAAAATCAATCCTTGTCGCCTCCAAATGACCATCGATTGTAATATTATCATCATTGGTTCCAGCCTGAATTTCCGAACACTTCAAATTGCCAAAAGTGACGCGTCCCATGTCACTGAAAACGCGCACGAAATCGCCTTGAAGGTCCCCAATCTTAATATCACCTAACGATGTCAGATTTATATCTAAAAAACATAATTTGTATGTCCATGCATAGTACTCCCTCGTATTAAAGAATGAAGCTTACTAGCTTTAAGTGGTACAAACACTTCACATACGGTTTTCTCATCGTGGTCCCGAGCTGTCGTAAGATTAAATGAGTTACCAATTTGATTCACTGAAATTGGCTTGTCGCATTTCACGATGAGTTTGTCGCTTTCCGAGGTATTGTTGACATCGTGCGGCATTAGGATCGTCTTGTAAGAGACGAAGCCGTTGAGCGTGCATCTCGGTGCCACTTCGTAAACCTTCACATTATCGGATTGAGTCACCAACGTGCTGGCTCTTCGTGCCACACGTATGTTCCTAGCACTCAGCTGCAGAAAAATCTGGGCAAATTTGAATACCATACTGAATTTTTAAATACAAGAAACTATAACGTTTGAGAGTTGATTACAGATTGCCTATGTTTGACGTGTGCAACAATACTATACTTTCAAACAAAATTATTCGCAAAACAGTATCACAGTAGCTTAGTATTTATTCTAATTGCCACAAAGATACCAAGCACAACAAACAATTAGGTTAAGTTACTTTATATTGATTTCTAGCTAGAAATTTAGTGGGGTTTTAAAGAAAGTATGTTGATTAACAAGTTTATTTCTGCAATATTTAAACTATTTTTGACAAATATTTTACATAACCTCAACAAATTTTACTCGTTATGCAAAGCCATATTGCAATTACTGAGGAAAACAACCTAAACATGTTAAAAAAAAGTTATAACTTTAAGGTTAATTTCTTCTACTTTCATAACTTATAGAAACTAACAATAATTAACGTAATCTAAAAATGTTTACTTTTTGAACATTCAAAACTATATTCTTAACATTCTGATTGGACATAATTAAATTTTAACAACATTGACTGAATCCAACTTATTCTGAATATTCTCTAATGTTTTATAAAGCTCGACAAGTCCGTCTGAATTCAACTCCAAGGTGGTTTTCTCACAATTTTTATTCTCAAAGTCCGAGAGCGAAAGTTGAAGCACTCCAAGAGGCTCAACGCATTGAGTTCCAATCGGATTCTGGGAGGAATGAGTCTTCAAATTCAGTTTCCAGGCAACATCATCCAACTTTTTTCGTTTATCCAAGTCCCCAAAGTCCCTTTTTGTAATATCAGTCCATGTCTTGACAAAGGCTTCAGCTTTCTCAGTGGTTAGCTGCAATTTGTCCACCAGATCCTTTTGTAGTGTTATTGGTTTCATTACAACCATACTGGACTTTTTGTAAATATGCAGGATACTTTGAGCCAGCAATTGAATATGTTCATTGCTATATTTCAAGTCTTTATTTATTTCTAACAGATTTTCTTCTGTTATTATACCATTTGAGGTAATAATATTAAGGAATTTCGTGAATGTCTGTAGAGGAGTGGCATTTATTAGAGCAGAAGCTTCTAAAAGCCTACAAATGTGTTTTAGTCAAGTTTAATGGTGTACTTGTTTAATATTTGTATGCATGAGTACCTTTTATTGATGGTTATCCAGTTTAAAGCCATTGTCATTGACTTATTAGTGTTCTCATTGATGATTGCTGATTAGTAGACGTAAAAACTTATCTCCGTCAACGTCACCTCGTTTAACGATATACGAACATAACCGTCCTGATTACGAATATACTCGAAAACGTTAAACCAACTTATTTCCTGTTTAATTTACATCATTCATTACTTTCATCAATTTTTCACAATTACTAATAGAAAATAAACACTTCCATTTGCATTTGCGAATATTTCTTGTAGTTTATATCGAAATATATTTGAAGTACCCCCACTTTTAAGCCTTGGAAACATATGGCCATGAGTCATAAATCCACATGTACTTGTTTACATTGTAAAACTACGTTTAATTCTTGAAAATATAGAAAATCCCTTTAAATTCCTAACGAAATGGAACCGAAACGAGACAGGGACACAAATAATAACATGGCAGAAAAGATAATCAATCAATTAAGTACAATTATCAAAGATATGAACACTATGTAAGTTTCATTTGTAGCCTAAGACTAAAAATGCAATTAAAGACTGTTTCCAGAGATGATTTCAGTATAATCCTCTCAACAACGAATGCTATTGATAAGAATACATCACCAGTGCATTATGTAGACAGTGATAGGTGTCTTGGCTTGGAATCATGGTGTGTCAAACAGATTTTCACATATTGTCAAGCACAAATCTTTCGATTTCGTCGAGATAAAGCTTGTAGACTTTCCTCAGATGATGTGTATAAGCTGAATGTATATCTGAACATTGCGTTGCTTCTTCAGGCTGAGATAAACACGTTTTGGAACTATAAACGAGAGTTGACAATTTTTTTGGACGTACAAGAAGAGTTACGCTTTGCCAAACTCGTTTTAAGCCATTCGCCCAAATCTCTTCAAGCTTTTTCGTATAGAATTTGGTTAATTAAGACAGGTACAAATTGTAATTATGAAGGTTTATTAAAAGAAGAACTTTTGGTTATTGGGAAAGCTGTGCATCAATCGGCAAATAATTACCATGCTTGGAATCATCGCATATGGTGCATCGAATATTTATGGACAAAATCTTCGAATTTTGACTTAATTCTACAAGAATATGAGTATTCCAGTAATTTTATTAATCTACATGTTTCGGAGCATTCTGGTTTTCATTACCGACAGTACATTCTTCAGAAATTTAAAACATTTAATTGGAGTAATATTAAAGATTGTGATTTAATCGATTTCCAGAGAAGAATCACAAGTATGTTGGGTATATTTGGGAAAACTGTGAATCCATGTATTGGTTACCTTAGTGTGTTATTGTATGAGTTATTCGAATTATGCAAACATTTGAATTTGTTGTATCCAGGACATGAAGCTATCTGGTATCACCGCAGATTTGTTTTTAAGGAAATTGTGATCGAAAGTAAGAATGTAATAAGTAAGAACAACGTTTATGATAATGTACTTTCATATGAGACCCAATTTGTGCTTTCTCATTTAAATTCTAATAACAGTATGGATTTCCAGTATGTTCAGAAGTATCAAAAGTGGTTAAATAATATTTTAGGTATTAATTTGAGTAAGCACGTTGTTTTAGACGGGGGTGATGGTTTGTTTACGGGCGGAACAAATATTTGATGTATAAATTATACATTTTTTGTATTGTGTGCCTAAGGAATATTTATAATAAAGGACAAAAATATCAGTGATCGTGAATGTATTATTTTTACGAAAACTATTTGAGGTTGTGCTTTTCAAATAATTATAATTGTTATTTTTTTGCATGTTCATAAAATGGCGCGGGTAATATTCTGAAGGAATCGGAACAGTTGTATTCTGTGCACTTAAGTTTCGAATTTTTGGTGAGACCTAAGAGTTCGTGTTCTATTTTAGATTTAGTGTGGATGCGGAAACTCACCATTCACTAGCCGCCCCAAGTTACGATACCTCATGTTGTATTATACATTTTACATTCTATACATTTTCTATATTATTCATAAACAATATATCAATAAATATATAAATCGAGTTTAATTGCAAAACTTCAACCTTATAAGAAAATATATAATTAAAAACTTGAGAAAAAAGTTTTTTTGGCCCATGACAGGTAATAAAAGAACGTTCTGTTCCATTTCTTCGAGAGAAATAAAGTTGTATATATGGTTAGCCCCAAATCATCCAATGTAATTATTAAATAAAGAATATGTTTATATTAGTCCGAATATAGGATCTAGGTGTTTGCAAGAAATATCGCAAGTTTTTAAGACCATGGATTGGATCAAGGCTAATAGTGATTTTCATCATAACTTGTTGACTGTTATACTATAGGTCTACTGAAACTAGAGTAGTGTCGCATACCTTATTACCCGACATACTGCCTCCTTCCCTACTGCAACCCTCGCTGCCACAGCCACCACCGATCGATTTCCGTGCGGCGGCGGGCGGTGTAAACACAACGACACACAACCGCATGCGGTGCGAATCCGCCACCATCACAAATTATATCTTAAAACCCAGTGCGAATTGAGAGAAACTAAGTGCGTATTGATGGCGGAGAGCATTGCAGCCGCCTCCGCCGGCGGCATCGACCAGTTGACGCCGCAAACGCCAGTCTTGAGCGTTGCCTGCCGCATCCTGCGCTCGCCGTCCCATGAGAGCGTCACCACCGACCTGTCGCTCTTTTCCGTCTCGTCCGCTGCCTCCGACCTGCACGGCCGCCGCCTCCTCACATTCAACAAGAATGATCAATTAATCAGAGGCCATAGTCCGAATCCGGATAATCGAAGTACGACGACCGGCAGGTAAACCACTTTCTGTCCACCCCCAACAAAACGCAAGTGTCGATGCCACGCGATGTCCACATTAGTATCATATTCATCGATTTATGTACAATGTATCGGCATTCTCTAGTTTCGAGTCTACAGTGAACAGTCTAGTATAGTAATGGAGGATATTAATAATTCTTGCAGACCTGCCGATATCCCTGAAATCCTATGGTTCGAAGAAGAGACCGATTTGATTCGCAGCTGTGCTGCATTATCCTCGGCTGTAGGACTTCAGAAGAGCTTTAGTACAAGTGATATCAGTCAACTTCCTTCGCCGGATGAGACTCCGGCCGCCCCTGGTCTACGCAGTGCGGTCTCCGACCTTGCTTTGAATTCTTTACAACGCCATGGGTTCTGGCTTGAGAATGGTAGGTTGGACCACGCGTCGAGGAGTTGTTCTACTTGGGTGGCTGTTGGCGATGTGGCCTCCACATCACAGCTACCTTCCCCGCATGGGGGACATTCTGCTGCACCACCAGCAACATCTACACCACAGCCAACGCCAACATTTACAGCAGCAGATTTTATCAGATCAGTTAACAAAAAGGTGAGTTCTTTGTTTCAGGACAACAGTTTCATCCAATCTTTTTTCGAATGGAACGAGTACCTTTTTTCTTTTTTCTTCCAATACTTTATTTTAAGGTGATTCATATTTAAGGTGACTAGATTTTGACAAAGACCAAGTGTGCTGTTGCGTAGGAGTCAAAAATGTATCCCGCCAATTGCGCTTATTCTTATTTTCCGCCATTACTCTTATTCATATCCACATATGGGGTATGGTTATATTGATCGATAATAATTATCCTAGTAGTTCCTCACTATTGGGCTTCTTTTCGAGCCATGGCTCTTCGGACTAATCTTCTCCTCCTCACATGGCACACATCTAGTACCTTTCCAGTTTACTTCATTTTCTTCCTTGGCTGTTTCTTGTTTGATTCGTGTTTTGTTATCTTCTTCATTGGTTTCTTCCTTTTCATTCCTCCTTGCTTCCCTTGAGTACCAACTTCGGCTTCATTTACCTGTTTTTGCTATTTTCGCATTCTTTTACACAATTTTTTACATTCTAATCTACCAAGCTAATCAAATAATTAGATTTTTGTAGAGGTGTACATGGGAACAGCGTCTACACAGCATCTCAATATCCCCCTTTCTTCTGTTCCTTCCTTTATCTAATGGTTTTCTCTTTATTAACATATTTTGTTCGCTTTTTAAAGAGTCCATATATAATCGTCTACATTGTATCTTCTTCTAGGTTCGTCAAAATTACATCCGGCGACGACTCCTTACCACCTACAAAGCCCTCGAACGACTTTCCCAAAGCGAGTTCAACCTGGACCGAATTGAAGTGACACCATCGGCAGCCGTCGCCAGCGTTAGCACCGAATGCGCCCCATCCAGCCAAGGTCTATCCCCAGGCCCGACGCGATTAATGGTCCCAGGCGCTTCCCCAGTGGCCTGCGCCAAAATCTCACCGATTAGCAGCGCCAACGCGGCCGTCCTGCGCGTCGTCAAACAGCGCGCCAATCAAAATCTACCGCTGACACTCCGCGACGTCGAACGTGAACGTGGCAAACCACTCTCTAAATACGAAAGAAATATGATGATATTCAATTGGCTGCACACCCTCGACGAAACTGCTGTCGTTGAAGGCGTACCCTAATACGTCCAAACAAACAAAAACCAACCAAAAAACATTTGTTATATATAACGCATTCCAAAAGTAGCACTAATTATTCTCAAATAGAACTAAACCGAAATGAAATGTTTACTAACAATAAGTACAAAGCCAAAGACAGGAACAGTTAGGAATAAGAAGAGGCGAAATTCAAGACCGAGCTCAATCTAGGCATGTCTAATAGACTAATCGTTTACGTTTTAATCAGCAGCGTTCTCTGATGTTGATTGGCTATACGACGTCCACGTCGGCTCATTGTTGATGCAACGCCGCTACTTTTGCAAACAAACTTACAACATATCTCTTCAAAGGCTACTTAATTCGAAACGTTCATCACTCATATCATCGTGTCAATCACTGCGAATCTTCTTTTATCTCGATTTACGCAGCGCCGTTTTTGTTATTTAACGTTGAAGTGTTTTGATGTTTACGTTTAAGAACTTTCTGGCCTGTTACAACTTTGTATAATATGTATTCGAAGAAATTTACGCGCGGAAGAAAAATATACAACATATATTAATCACTTTTGTCTTTTATTTGTTTACTTCTGTCTCCTCTTCACTTATTCCAAACCTTGATTTAAGGTGGCAATATTTTGTGATTTTTTAATATCAGATTGGATTTTTCTATACGCTCTCTTGCCTTGGGGAGTTAGCTGGTGACTGGTGACTGACTAAGTTTTCTTTTCTTTAAATGTGATTTATGTTCCAACTTGATAGATATATTATATCATTTGGAAAACCTTTCACGAAGACTAGACACTTATATAAAAAATAACCACAAATAAATTCAAGTTAAGTGGTTTTCGAGATATTTTTTATTACCAAAAGCTATGTGTGAAAATGAATAATGCCATTCATGTAAGAAATAACTCCTTCGGTTATATCTTCTCCATTTCATGAAATTTTTATTTCTAACTTGCATTAGAAATTTTTAATATAAGAAACTAAGATACAAATAAAATGTTTTGACCCTGCTAGGTGAATATCTCTTTAAACTGTTTAAACACTAAACGAACTATATTAACACTTATTCAACTGGTAGTAATCATTCAGGAGTTTCATATCCTACTTCATATCCTAATTATTCAAAGAACTAATTAATAAACCACTTAAATGCCTAGTTTTGGAATTTTTTCAATTCCTATCAAAACCCAAACAAAAGCAGTGTAATCACAAAAACTTGATTTTCCAGTATTCTCTTCCGACAGACTGAATTACGTTGAACTTGACCACTGGTGACCAGTCAACCATAGTGCATTGGTGCATGCTTGTAATTACACCGGATGAACCTATTCAACTTAATCGAAAAAAAATGTATGCTTGGTTGGCATTCATAGTAATTTCAAGTAAGGTTTCTAAATAAATACTAATTATATTCATTGCCTTAAACCTTTGTCTTAAATTTTAGATGTTGTTTTATTGTCAAATGGCTATTACCTAAGTAATAACACTTTCGTGAGAGTTAAAAGACAAAGTTGTAGCATAGACCAATTTAAGTGTTCCTCTGGTGAGTGCGTTTCGGAAGACGTGATGTGTGATGGAGTAGAAGATTGTACAGACGGATCTGATGAAAACAACTGTTCTAAGTTCCCGTACGTCCTGAACTAAAATAGTTTAGAATAGTTTATCCGGTGTTCTATTTTTTATTTTTTTTGTGTATTTGAAGATGTCCCAGGGAATTCTTCAGATGTACGTATGGGGCCTGTATAAATCCTGACCATGCTTGTGATGGTATCAAACATTGTAAAGACAATTCTGATGAGACTCATTCAAAATGTAAGAAAACGGATGAAAGACCAAATATCGTATCAAAATGCAGGTAAGACTAATCTGTGGGTCTTTTATCTTGAAATTTATGATGCTTACTTTTTTAATTGTAGTCAACAAGAATTCCAATGTGCAAATGAACAATGTATAGATGACATAGACCTTTGTGATGGTAAAGCAAATTGTTTGGATGGCTCTGATGAAACAAGTGCAGCGTGTGGAAGTCAGAAATGTGCAAAATTTGCTTTCAAATGTGCATATGGGGCTTGTATTAATTTAGACTTGAAATGTAATGATATTAGCGACTGTTATGATTCTTCCGATGAGATTGGTTGCCCTAATTCAAGACTGACTACCACCTCAACTACAACTACCACTACTACTCCTACAACTACCAAGCCAACCACTAGTACTACCACTGTAGCTCCAATTGAAATAACGACCAACGATTATATTAGTCCGGTGACCACTCGTGAAGGTTCCACATATGGTTGTACATTGCCGCCATATCCTACCAATGGGAAGTGGCAAGTCTTCGGCCCTAGCGATTTACCTCCGGGACAAAGCGTTGACAATGGAACAGTTTTAAAATATGAATGTAGTCCACAGTTTGCTTTACATCCGTCGAATCCCTTTGTTTACTGCGCGGGAAAATGGTCAGATACCCCGCAATGCCTAAGTATAGTTAATCCTTTAAATTAAGCCACCTAGGTTTATTTTTTGAGTTTTTAGGAACCTGTTCTGCGATCATGTCTACGAAGAAGATGACGGTTAAGTGCTCTCTGGATGGTTCCAATGTGGATTGTAATACTCCATATCATGGTACCCAAGCGATGTTAGAGTGTAACACCTTCTATGAAGATCCTACGTTAGAGACCCGCCCGAATAGGTTCTGTGAGGATGGATCTTGGGATTATTCCTTACCACAGTGTGAACCAAGTATGATCATTTCCTGAGGATCCATTATTCTCTGTTTTCTATATTTTCTAACACCTCTAACATCTTGCATTATTTGCTCTTCAATCAATCTTCCAATATTGTTTAGATAATTTATTACGTGCTTTTGTTTCTAAAGTTAAAACTTCATTTTTTCAGTTTGTGGACTTAAAAGTACAGAAGCTCAACCATTGGTCATCGGAGGACAGGCAGCCAAGAAGGGTGATTACCCTTGGATGATTGGTCTTTACAGAGTTGAAGACCAAACTAATATTTGCGGTGGCTCAATGATAACACCATCAATCACTCTAACAGCTGCACATTGTTTCGAAGGAAATTATGATCCTAAGTCCTACCTACTGGCCGCCGGAAAGTATCATCGCGAGTACACTGATCCCCGGGATGTAGATACCCAATATTCAGGAGTAAGTTCTCTCAATTTCAAGTTCACGGAACAACCTTAACCCATGGTATTCCAGATCAAAGAGATAAAAATTCCTACGGACTACAATAATGGCGTTCCTTACTTCGCATTCGATATCGCAATTCTAGTTTTAGATAATCCTTTCAAGATTTCTCGATCTGTCCTCCCTGTTTGTATAGACTTCAATCCGAAATTCGATGAGACGAATTTGGTTGACATTAATGGTGTTGTCACCGGTTGGGGATTCACCACAGGCGTTGGAACTCCCTCTGATGTGCTTAAGGTCCTTCAGGTTAATTATAAAACTCAACAGACGTGCACATTAGCAGATGACTTTAAACAATATTATAATTTTGCAAAGGATAAAATGTGTGCTGGCCCTGTTAATCAAGGTAAAATAATGTCTCAGTCGCCTATCTTACTCTTTTCTGTTGATTTCATATTCTTCTTCCGCTTTAGTATATATATTTTTTAAATTTTCCTTTTATTCTACGCAGATATTGCTTCATATTCTCCTCTTTGTTTCCATCCAATGATCAGAAATTGAAATACATTGTAAAATACATTCTAGGTGAAAGTTCCTGCCAGGGAGATAGTGGCGGTGGCCTAATGTTCAAAAAATCCGGGCGTTATTATATTCGAGGAATAGTCAGTGTTGGAGCAAGAGATCGAAGTACTTTCGGTTGTGATGTCAATCAACTAACGCTTTTCACAGCTGTCCACTATCATGCTGCACTTATTCAAAGTTATGTCAATAAGAACAAAACTTAATGAATTTATTTTATATAATGACTTGAAACAAATAAATAAAATACAGCTTCGATCGCTTTAATAAAATAATTCCAGAAAAAAAGTTATTAGGAATATCCATAAATCCTTTACATAGACAAGTTATGTGACGCAAATTAGTATATATTTTGCGTGCCCCAAATTTTTCCCTCGGCGTCGATTAAAGTTTGCAATTTTCAATGGTTCAGTCCATCAGAGGACATATACACCCTTTTGTCTCCGAAAGTAGAACGAAAGTAGAAAGTGCCTCAAGATGTTCAAACTAAATCAATGCATTGAATGTTGGTGCTGATAGAAGAAAGGGTTAAACAAAAAGATTATTAATTTCGTTTCGTGACAAAATAAACAGCTCATTATCTAAAATGCTACCTAAAAATTGGGCCATATAAACAGCATATGCAAGGAGAAGAGGCACTCTCAATTTTTTATGAATTCCTAATAGAAAGGTTTCTGAGATTTTTTACTAAGTTCACAGCGGTTCTTTTTCCCGTTTCAACAAAATCATACTTCGCCTTCCAACTGAAGAGTTAACAGCTTCTCCTCGCCTACCCTTCAATAGTTAGTTCAAAATAAGAAATAAAAATAATATGCTTAAACATTTGTAAACACGATCTAATTAGATTTATTTATTGAGAAACTACTGTAATTAATCCTTTGGCAATGAAAACTACTTTATCATTCGCCGATGAACTTTTGAACTGTATAGATCAGGCAACACCAGCTTGAGCTTGACTTTATTTATACTATTTATTGCGAGCTGTGATTATTTCGGAAAAAACCTGTTTGGTGTTTCGCGCAGCAAAATATACGAACGTAAATACCCAAACGTTACGCGCACACCAACCATCATCATCTTCAGTAATTGATGGTAATCCGCGTATGAACGAAAACAAATTTGTCGGCAGAACAATAAAGACACCTCTACAATGGTAAATCCAGGTTGGATTTTATTATTCTTGAGCTGTGAGTGATCTTTATTAATAATATTATATCAAGATAATTTTCATAGTTTTCTTGGTTACTTCATATTCTTTAAACACTTCAAGGTTTTGCATTTACTGAGGGATATCACATACATGATGATTTCACCTTGGCGCGTCATCGGCGTCAGATTTCAAATTGCAGGTATGTGCTGGGTATAATCACGCAATTGTGTTTGATTTACGATGTTATGTGCCATGTTTTTAGTAATAGTGAATTTGACTGCGGATCCGGTATATGTATAACAGAAGATGCAATGTGTGATGGCGATGAAGATTGCGAGGACGGTTCTGATGAAAACAATTGCAGGAACTTTCCGTAAGTACAAAAAGAAGATAGTGCCCAAAGAGAAGAAATCTAGCTGTATCTGTTTGACTATTAGATGCCCAAAGTTTCTATATAAATGTGCCTATGGCGCTTGCATCAACATGGGATATGTGTGTGATGGCAAAAAGGATTGCAAGGACAATTCAGATGAGACGGATCCCAGGTGTATTTCCAGAAGGCCGGTATCATCTTGTGGGTAAGAGCTTTAAACATCTAAATTTGTGACGATACTTTGATTGGAAATTGGGATTAGTAAATTCCAGTTCGAATGTGATAATGGGCAGTGTATAAGCGATGATGACATCTGTGATGGCAAGGCCCACTGTTCAGATACTTCCGATGAGTCCCTGAAGGCTTGTGGCAATTTTACGTGTCCATCGTATGGTTTTCGGTGTGATTATGGTGGTTGTATAAGTCTGAAGTTGAAGTGTAATGGACAGAATGATTGCCATGATGGATCTGATGAGAAGGACTGTCCTATTCCATCCGGTACCGTTCCAGCACGAAAGTAAGTTTTTGAGCGGCTTATAATCGTATTTTTATCCTTGGTCTCTTTGAACTCCTTAGTAATCTGCATCTACTTCGTCTAGTGCTACTTCTAATAGTCCTTAAATGGTCTTATGATCTTCTAGGGGCGATTGTGTCTTACCACCACATCCAACAAATGGCAGATGGGCCCTGCTCGGAGGGAACAGAATGGTCCCCGGCGGTTGGGTCAACAAAGGCACAGTTCTGCAGTACACGTGCAATTCAGGTTTTGGCCTGTCACCAAACACAGCATTAGTTTTCTGTACGCCATCCTGGACACCTATACCATCTTGTGTTTCAATGAGTACTACGAGTATGACAAGTGCAAGTGCACCGTAAGTTTAAAAAGATCCCAAAGATATTCTTGCTGATATATTCCTTATTAGGGGCTCTTGTACTATTCCTCAATATCCCGAAAATGGACAACTCATCGATGTCCAAAGGAATCTCTTCACCCCGGGTACAACAGTTAAAAATGGAACCATTATGGGGGTACAGTGTAAGAAGGGCTACGCATTGGATCCACAAGATGAACGAGAAGCTATATGTAATACAACCTGGTCCATATTACCAAAATGCTTGAGTAAGTTTAAACTAACTTTAGGTTGCATAACTCACCATGACTATTACAGGAACGTGTAAGAGTGCTAATCTGCCACCATCGGCGAATGCAAATGTTCGTTGTACACTTAACGACTATAAGGTGAACTGTGATATCCCGGTTGATGGTACCAAGGCGTTTTATTCCTGCCTTCCTCTGTATGAAGACTTTACCTTACAGGACACACCAAATCGTTTCTGCAAGGACGGTACATGGGATCTAACCTCGCCACGTTGTACACCGAGTATGTATTGTATCACTCCCTTCCTTTATTATAACCGCAGTCTAGAATACGAATCTAAGCAAACGCCTTCTAGTATGTGGAATATCAAGCGATAAAGCTATAACCCTATCGGTTGGTGGGAAAATCACCTATAAGGGGGCCTATCCATGGATGGTGGGTCTTTACAATTTCGACAAAAAATTGAAAGATTGGGATCAATTCTGTGGAGGATCAATGATTACCCCTAAGATCACCCTCTCAGCTGCTCACTGCTTCATTGAGAAACGCTCTACTGATCCAGCTGATTACAAAGTCGCAGCAGGGAAATATTATCGTCAATTTAGCCATGATAATGATAAAGATGCCCAATATTCAGATGTAACTTTTATCGGTCGTCCATTTCAGCTTCACACTTCATACTTTCTTATTTTAGCTCAACGACTTGATCATCCACTCAGAGTATAGCAATGGTGAACATTTTCAAGCCAATGATATCGCCATTTTAGTGTTGAAAACCCCATTTCAAATAACCCAATATATTCTGCCAGTGTGCATGGATTATAATAACAATTATAATCAAGATATTCTTATTGGTCTTCAAGGCTTTGTAGCTGGATGGGGTTTTACAACAAGAATCGACAAATCTTCGGATGTGCTTAAGGAACTCGCGCTTAATTACAAGTCTGATAAGCAATGCCAGCTCACCTCGGACTTTGCAAATTTCTATCGGCACGCTAGGGATAAAATGTGTGCCAAATCAGACAAACAAGGTAATTACAAGAATACATTTCAGATTGTGGAACGTAAAAATATGTGTTTTAATAGGTGAGAGCCTCTGCAGTGGGGATAGTGGAGGTGGTTTAGTCTTCAGACAACAACGAAACCGTTATTACATACGTGGTATTGTTAGCATCGGAAAACTCGATAAGCAGGAACATGGATGCGACTTGAATGAACCCGTCCTTTTTACCTCTGTTGCATACCATGCCAATTTCATACAAAGAAATTTGTAAGTTGCCGAAGCGACTTCTTTTATAATCTTTGATTAAAATAAATTTTAATGCACATGTATTTGGATTTTCATTTAATATTATATTGTTATTAAAAGGCAAAAGTAGTAGTACTTCAGGAATTTAACATTTTTCAACTTGCAGTAGACATCTCAAATTACATTATTTAATAGTCAATTAGATTCTCTAGAAATGTAAACGTTTTCATCTTGGAGTGAAACTCACTTGAAGACGTATCAGGAATCAGATAGAATGTGTGTAAAATCGGATGACGTGATTAGAGTAGTAAGGTATAAAGGGTTGATAATGATGAAAGATGAAGGGAATGTCTATCAGAATGATTTGTAAAGAAAGGGAGATATTTATGGAGTGGAAATAGGTCGAAGGCGTTAGGGATGTTGAAGAACTGTTTCAGAACCTGGGGACGAAAAATAAATTGATAGGATGTTGGCATAGGAGATGAGACAAAAGAAAATACATTACAGCTTATATAATCCAGATAATAAGGACATCCGAGAAACTCATCTCCGTAAAAAGATCACATGTAAAGAAACGATACAGCAAAGTCTGTGCGCTTTAAAATGTTCTTATTCTGGAATACAGAAACTTTCCTTATCAAAGTGTACATGAAGCAGAAGAAAGTTATCACATTACTCTGACCCTGGGATAATCCAGATTAGAGTATACTCCCACGATATTATTGCTGACCTTTAGAATAGCTCATAATTATTATAATATGCTTGAATTTATCATTTGGGAAAAACCTGTTCCGTAAATCGCATGAGATGTATAAAATCTACGCTACTTATAAATGCCAATCATCAACAAGTTGGTTGTAAAGTTGTAAACAAGTAACAAAAATGATTAATCGACAATGTGTTGTACTATTGCTTGTTGGTTGTAAGTGAGCATTCAAAATATGTTATAACTTTTCAAGTATTCATTCTTCAAGATATCGTACTCTGTGGAGGATATCGCTCAATAAGAGACTTTAGTAGCTCTTGTACCATACCAAATCATCCAGCAAATGGCCAGCTCATTGATAATCAGGGAAATCCTGTTACGCCGGGTAATATTGTTAAAAGGGGCACTGTTATAGGAGTTATATGTAAGAAATACTTCTCGTTGGACCCACAAGATAAGAAAGACGTTACTTGTGATACAACATGGTCTAAATTGCCTGCGTGTTTGAGTAAGTCTACTTGGTTATTGAAGCTACTTTTGTTTACAATTACTTATTTCTTGTTGCAGAAACATGCATAAGTGCCATACCCAAATCAGGGTCAAATTTGGTAGTGCACTGTTCATTTCACGGCAATCCAGTAAACTGTGAAACTCCTGTTGATGGTACTCAAGCGTCATATACTTGTAGTGGCCAGGACTCGTTAAACAACGCCGAACAACGTTTTTGCATTGATGGTTCATGGGATTATTATCAACCGCGTTGTTCACTTATCCCGTAATTTTTCGGAATCATATTCAAAGCGTGTATTTTTAAACTTTAAAATATCATCGATTATTTTGTATGTTAGTCCATAATGAATTTAAATAATGAAATATTAAAGAGATAAAAAAGATGCATGTATTCTATATTTTTCCAAACCGCTCAGTCAAGGGCAATCCCATCAAAAGATGGGTAGAAATCAGAAAAGATTGCCACAAAAGACAAGAGAGCTATGCGTGTATATAAGCTCGGCTTAATATGCCCTCGATGTTGTGTTTTTGGATGTTGTCCTAACCAGAGTAAGTGGCCCTACGATTGCAGTTGTTATATACCCTACATGAGATATATAACTTCGGACATTTTAATTTCAACATCCTTCTGCGTGCCCTGCTGTCGCATTGATATCATGTTCTTCTTCTACTCCTATTCCATTGGAGTGCATATTTAACGTATCTCTCAACAACTTCCAAGTGGTTCTTTGCCTCGGTCATAACACCTATCATATTCTCCGGGTTGACCACCTGTTGTCCTATCTGAACCTTAAGAGTTTTCCTGATTTCCCTGACTCCACTGAATAAACCTGAGATCCACTGAAGAAACCTCATTCCTCTCTTGTTCATATTATATAGGTATTCCTCGAGACATCCTCGCCCAATCGGAAATTGGTATGTTCAAAAGTGAACTTCTGCGGCGTTTTCCATTTTCCTTCTTTCTTTCGTATTAATGGGCCATTCGGCATCCTAATATATACACAATTGGTCTTCTCAGGAAGAACTGTTAATCTTGTCGTAGTGGCTGAATTCGTGTAAATGCGCTTTGTTTATCATGAAGATGGTCTCCGGGAAATATTATAAAAATGATTGGACCTACACTGGTCCGGATGTTGCAGCGTAGGTCCCACTTATGGGACGCCGTAGTATTTATGCGTATTTTGTAAGTGCGTCGCGTGACTTTCCTTCGGTTAAGCCATGTCTAACCAATGTGTTTACATTTCCTTTTAATACATTGGTCGGACAAGGCGGATTGCGACAGGCGGTTACCAGAAAGCTACTCATAAAGCGTCTCTACCCTGTAATTATAGCGCAGTACGTCCACAAATAAATGCTTCTATCTTCTTTCAAGTCTATGTAGTCTTTAACGCAAGGAACAATCAAATTCTATTTAAAAGCATGTACTTTTACCTAAATATTTGTCAATAATACATAAAAAAATATTGGATGATAACTTTATATATTTCTTATACGAAAAAATCATTTGAAACAATCAGTGAGCCATTACAAAATATAAAACATAGTCAATTCATCTAAACATAATCTCCGTTTCCTTTTGGTTCGGTTAACTATAATTATCTTTTTTTATCTACGTGTCTGTACAGTGTTCTCCCTCAAACTAAATGCAAGCACCAAATGCACGACATGGATTATTTAAAAATAATGCCAGGTTATTTAAAAATGCCACAAACGTTTTATCAGCCAGAAAGTAATACGATAATGGTCCCCTCGTAAAATACGCATTCTCATCAGTGTCACGCAATCGCCATTTTTCGAGTGAATTCGCCTCACAAATCTTACGTAACTGTGCGTAGAACATGCAATCAGTGTATGTATGTAAGTGTGTACTTGGATGAAACAAAAATCAAGCGCGTATTAATATAATTATATATAGGTTATACAATGGTTTATACAAAAGAGACAACGCAGCTACGCCATTGATACATGGTTAGTGGTGGTGAATGTATACGGCTTTCATTATTTCTGTTTTTATCAGCAGTTATTTGTAGGTTTTACAATAAAATCTCCGTTTCGCTCGACGTATTGTGTTGCTTTTATATTTGTAGTTGTTGGTGGTGTTTTTGTACGGCTGTAATCTTCGTCGTAGACGTACTGTTTTGTTGCTGTTTAGTGCGATTGGAAGTAGAAGCGGTAGATGATGGTCGCTACGACACCCAGGGTGATTGGCATTAACCACGCCATCAAAGAACTGAAACAATAACAGAATAAAATAGTTTAAATTAAATACTCATAGCTAATAAAGTACAAATAAGATCATTTTCGCAATGACTTGTATAAAAAAGTATGCCAATTAATATATGCCCTCACCAAACGCATGTTCAGAACAACAGAGATGCACGCTCTAAGAGCAATAAGCGGACTAACCATCTGGGACAAAAAATGGAATAGCGATATTAAAAAGAGGTGCAATGTTCCAGACATAGTGCGATGGACAAGAAATCGTAGAAGGATGTGGAACGACCACGTTGACAGAGTGCAGACCGAGAGAATCTCGCGAATGGTGAAAGAGAGCAGACCATAATGAAAACGCCACACCGGCAGACCACCAAAGAGATGGTCCGATAGCTGGACATCAATATCGCAGGAGAAATACCAGTAAAACACAAGCTAATCAGCTGAACATAAGAAGAAGAATAAATGTATTGAACTATATCCGGCAATGTTTTTCAATGTATATTTCCTTCAATACGAGGAATTTCACTCATGTGCCAATGGTGGATTGACCAATTTAACCTCTGCCAATAGTTTTCCATTAGTTATCAAGGTTATTAGCGGCGCAGTAGGCAATGAAAGACATCTAATAACTTTGACAACCAACGGAAAAGCATATGGAAAGTTAATGATGCATGCTTGGTAGCAATTCATTTAATAACTTTTGTGTTTTATGCTCCATTCATCTTTCATCCATCATCAGAAACTGCCACAAAAAATATGAACACTAATAACCACCAAAGAAAACATGTTATCTTTGTCAAATATAATAAAGTTACTTTTCAAATGTAGTTTCAATAAAAAAACTATTTAAAGTATTCGCTACTTTAAATAATCTTAATGAATGGAAAACTAGATAGTGAAAATATCTAAAGCTCACGTAATCCTTGAAAATGCATATTTCGATTGTAATAAATAATGACACTGGCTCTTTCACAAAATGACTCTTGTAAACCATAAAAAATGCAAGTAACGATTATGAATCATATTTTCTATAAATAACCAAGGATCAAAAGTTAACTTTGACAAAGCATAAAAAACATTTATTAAATCTGAAAATTGCCAAATCACATCTAATTAGGAGCAATTATTATAACCTATCATCAAGCATGTGTAATGTTATTCAATCATAATAACTCCGGTAAAATTTAAAGTGTTGAAAAAGTTGCGTATCATTCATGCCAAAACAAAATAAAATATTGAGATTATACGCAATCATACTCAAAATGAAAGTAGCCAAGCATAATCTCGAGCAAGCACATGGGAATTGCCTATTGCAAGATTATATGGTTTATATCATACCACAATTGCAATGATAAAGAAAAAAATGAAGTTCAGAAAGTTATAAGTCATTTAAAAGACCCGACCAATGTGCTGATTTCGAATAGCCACCATCCAAACTATATATAAAAGGATCAAGAGTTATCTTTGGTAAACACATAAAATATACTAATTGGAGTTAAAAATTTTAAGATTCTAAATTGAATATGCTTTCATGGATAAGTCATGAAATGCTACTTAAATGATTACTGCTATCAGTATAAACACACCAAAATCGTTAAAGTCCAAAAACTTGACTGGCAACATTAGGAACGAACGCTTTAATGAAGCATTCATTAGAACTAAGTAAGTATTAGGTAAATGATATTTACCTTTCTTTCTGGGCGGCTTGGTCAGGCGAGGACCAATTGTGCGTCTTCTGCTTCACGGCCGTCTTTTCGGCATCGATAATCTCGCCGACGAGGTATTTAGCCATCATCACACGCGCGTCGCTAGAGTGGCCGACATCCTCGAAAGCTTCACTGCACTCCTTGCCGCCCTGTTCCAGCAGGACTTCTTCACCACCAGGATGCTGAAGACAAAAAATGTTGATTAATATTTTTAAGGGTTTGAAAGCATGATTAATGTCAAACGTATATCAAAAATGAAAATATAAAAACGAATTTTAACCTCAAAATAAACTAAAACATTCCTTAAAAATATTTTCGGACTAAAATGTTGCTTTAACGAATGTTACAATTACAAGCAATTAATATATAATTACTTAATAGTATGGTAATTAAAAATAAATAAAATTGTATTAGTCAATGAAATTGAATTGGCTTCAAAACTCAGAAAGCTAACATTTTTAAACACCTTTTAAAAACTATCAACTCCATCTAATAATCAGGAAACATCACCATTCAAGGCCAACACGCATCAAATTCATATACGGCTTCGAATTGTAAATAGTATCACACCATCTAATAAAGTGTCAGCAAACCAATATACTCAACACCAATAGTCACCGAAAGTGAACTTTGTACAGCGATACGCGGCATAATTACGTATTTCTCATTATCAGAGACAGCAATACGCATATTAACATAGAATTTTACACAAAAATTTCAACTTGTTCTTATTGCACCCATAAATACTGCGGTAAGAATTAACACCGTGAATCAGCAATTCATGTGCGCAATCATGTTTGCACCACATTATTTGACGATTACACGATCATTGATAAGAGCCAGGGCCACTTGTAAACGTGGATAGCCACTTGTAGACAGTGGACATGTTGCTAGTGACTATATTGATGAGTATTAGCGTTAGAATAAAGTACATACCTCGTTGAGGAACTTTGTTACATCATAAACGTTGTTGTGGATAACCAGCCAGCAACTGCTGTTATCGTTGTGCTTCCTCACTTCGGCGAGACTGTATTGTTGCACCATTTTCGCCGTGTTTTCTTTTACACTTTGGTCGGTGGTTGTTGTTATACGGTGCGATTTCGATTGTGTCGTTCGGAACGGCGCTGCGCTCGCGTGCGTGCTGATACAATCACTGTGAATTTCGATGTGATCACTCGCTGGCGCCGCTAACGTTCGACGTGCGCTATCAAAAGGTGGGGGCACCGGCAGCAAAAGGCGATGATCAAGCTGTTGCGTTGCACCAATCCATCAAAACCGATTATTTCCTTGATTGCCTACCGCAACGCCATCTTGACGTGCAAAAGTCCCTAGATTTCACCCTAGGAACTATTCCTTCTGGAATTTTTTCTTTAATTTCCCCTTTAAACGGAATGACTTCTTCCAAATATTACACTTATTAGATATAAAAAAATAAAAACATTTAACCGAAAATTGGGAGGTTATATTATCTAACCAAATGTTTCTCTAGACAAATTTGTCTTATTTAATTCTTCATTAATTATAAAATATTCTATATATAAACAACTCCAATACTATGTTTCATTATTAATTAGACAATTTAATAAACATTTTAATAGATTAAAATAGTTCTATCAAGGTATAAAAGTAAAAACATCGGGAGTTCATACGAAATTGGCAGCACTGATTCTGTTAAATGATAATCTGTTGGAACCCTAAAGTTGTTTCGCGAGTGTTTTTCGGCTATGGGTGGTTTTGATAATTGTGCGGACTTTGGACATTTTATTTGATTTGCACGCCTCGACACGAACGAGCACCATGAAATTATAACGATTATTATGTAGATTGGGTTGTCTACTACGGCGCCATCTTAACGTACAAAAATCCCTAGATTTCACCCTAGTAACTTTTCTGTTTCGCAGTTTTGCTGTAATTACCCCTTAAAACGGGGTGTATTCTTCCAAGAACACTTTGCCTTATCATTTATTTTGATTTATACGCTTATTTCAATGCGAGTTACGGCGTAATTAGCGTTGAAATCAGTCAGAGTAAAAGTCAGAAGTAAAAGCATTTGAGTGACAATTGTGAGGTTATATTGTGTTTCCAAGTTTCGCCCCAGACTAATTTTTTAATTAATTTTTTCATTAATTGCTAAATATCGTACATCTAAACCACTCCAATCTGATGTTTCATTAATAATAAAATAATTTCTATAAAGAGATTGATAGATTTATATAGTTTTAATAAACAATAAAAGTAAAAACATCAAGAGGTGTTTTGAGGCTACAATCAGTTGGCATCACTGCTTCTGTCAAAAGTCAATTTGATGTCAATCTGTTGAAATTCTAAAGTTGGTTCGCGAGAGCAACAGCGAGTTTTTCGGCTACTGGTGGATTATTTCTGTTTTGATGTGGTAATTTTACGGATTGCGATTGGGTATTTAGTTTGATTTGCTCGCCACGGCTTAAACGAACACGCCGTGAAAATGTCGGAGGTGGAGAACTGGATTGAAATCGCCAAACAGTGCAAATATTTGCCGGAAACAGACTTGAAGAAACTGTGCGATATCGTGAGTGAAATTTTACTGGAGGAGTCGAATGTGCAGCCAGTGTCGACGCCGGTCACAATATGCGGTGATATCCATGGACAGGTAAACACTCCCACGTTGTGTTGTCACAGAGTGATGATTCAAACATGTTTCAGTTCTACGACCTTGAAGAGCTCTTTCGCTGTGGCGGTCAGGTACCGGACACCAACTATATCTTTCTCGGTGATTTCGTCGATCGAGGGTACTACAGCTTGGAGACGTTCACACGGCTGCTCACACTGAAAGCGAAATATCCCAATCGTATTACTTTGCTGCGTGGTAATCATGAGAGTAGGCAAATCACACAAGTGTATGGCTTCTACGATGAATGTCTGACGAAATATGGCAATGTCAATGCGTGGAAATACTGCTGTAATGTGTTCGATTTACTCACAGTTGCTGCTGTAAGTATTAAGGATTTTCCATTTTAAATGTTGAATTTTTCAAACATATATATAGATAATTATGGGCGTGTTTATAAACATCGATGTTTATTGATACCAAAAGTAATGAAACTTTTACATGGTTTTCATGAATATTTCTTCTAATGTGCAGAAATCACTCAAAATGCTCTGAACATTTGGATCGGAAAAACGAAAAACCAAAAAGTTTTTGCTAAATATTTCCATCGTTTAAGAAACTATTTGGATGGACTTGCAGTTACAATTCGATTTTCTATTATTTAGGAACAGATCATTTTCGGCTTTCTGAATGAGGTTCTCCCCTTAATTTTCCGTTCGTGTAGATGGCGATGATATGATATATCGATACCAATTCTTTTTTGAGACACTTATTTCAAGGTGGTATACTCATATTCACCAAGCAGGAAAACAGGAATTTTTGTGATTTTTTTAAGAGAAACTCTTGGGAATATCGAAATGGTTATTTAGCTAAAATAAATACTGGACTTGTCTACTGAGTACCGAAAAAAATCAGTGGTCAAAAATCTTCTGGCGAAATAAAGATGACTGAAATAGTTCAAGTTCATTGGTTTCCAAATATTTGTAAAACATGGTTTTAAGAAAAAGGCGTATGAACTTTTTTTGATGACTTTGATATAAATTCAAAAAGTTAATAACAGTTTCGGTTCTAACTTCATTATTTCTTGGAAGTTTTACTTGTAACTTGAATCAGACATTTCAAAGATTTAATAATATCAAAAAGATCGCTTGAAGCTAACCAACGTTGATATTTTAAACATTTCTTAAAGTATTCATCGATGGAACCCTAATTGTTTGCTTTAATCAGTTAGTAGATGAAAAAATCCTCTGTGTGCACGGTGGTCTATCACCGGACATCAAGACTGTAGATCAAATCCGGTGTTTGGAACGGAATCAAGAGATTCCACACAAAGGTGCCTTCTGTGATCTGGTGTGGTCTGACCCAGAGGACATTGACGGCTGGTCGGCGAGTCCGCGCGGTGCTGGGTTCTTGTTCGGTGCGAAAGTCACACATGATTTCATGTGGATCAATGGATTATCATTAATTTGCAGAGCACATCAATTGGTACATGAAGGTAAGCCTATATCAGGTTTCCTCGTATCTCATTCCAGAGCAATTTATGGGAGTGTTTATATTTATATTTTTCTTCAATAGGTTATAAATATATGTTTGACAACAAACTAGTGACAGTATGGTCAGCGCCAAATTACTGCTACCGCTGCGGCAACATTGCAAGCATACTAGAGTTCCAAACGTCGGACAAGGTGGAGGCTAATCTATTCCATGCGGTGCCAGAGGCAGAGCGCGTTATACCGAATCGGACAGTGACGCCGTACTTTTTATAATCGCGATTGTATATGTATATTTACAGCAACCAAAAAAACGAAAAAAAAAAACACGCGGTTCCACTAGATTTTCTCTTCACTACACATACTGGAAAAAGCTAACTACTACTTATAGATTCATCATGTTCATCATGTAAATGTAATTTCCTGTTTTATTATATAAAAATGTTTGTAACTTATTACGTTTTTTAAATATATATTAGTAATGCGTCATCTGCAGGTAAGTTTAAGAAACTGTTTGGATCGATTTTAGAGGTTATTAGATTTTTAAAGGTTATGAGCATTTCCTGATTATTTTTCATAAATTGTCCAAGATTGTGGTTAATCCAGTGTTTTTCGAACTATTGGAAGTGGAGGTTTAATACATGTTCAGTGGTTGCAATATTAATTACTCCTCTGAGACATTGTCACGAAAATGTGGGGTAGGCACCAAAATATATCTATTAAAAAGGAGCGCATAAATAAAATGATTCATTTTACAATTTCATTTTGATTTTTGGTATTTAAGCTTAACAACAAAATATTCGTCTCTATAGCGCATAGCTCATTTGACTAGTGTCCGGCACTTCTCCTGATCAGTTTTGCTTCAAATTCATGGCATCCTTCCGGGGGTCGTTCTTCTATTCTGGTGAAGCTACTACGCCCCTTTTATACGTGTTCGCACCGTATTCCTTTTCCAGTTCTGCTTCATTTTTTGATCATTAGGATCACGTGTCTTAAAAGTATTAATAAGTATCGATACTTTCGTTCAATTTATTGATACTTCAATTATTGACTCTGCAATTCCTGCAACAGGGAGGATCTCCTATTCATCAGAGGTTTATTCATCAAATGTTGGTACAATTTTTACTTTTACCCAAGATTATGACATCTTCGAAACATCGCGGGGCACGGGACAGATTGCTAACCAACTGCATGGACGTTTGCTCACCTTAACTAAATTTAAGTATATAAAACGTAGGGCTCAACCGGGACCTCTCGCACCCAAAGCGAGAATCATACCCCTAGACCATTGAGCCAAGATGCTTACCGATATCGGCGTCGCTTGCATGAACGCTGAATATATAAAAAAGAGAAAGTTGTCCTACTAAGTTTGGATACATTAATTTAGAACTAACTCAGCAATGTTTATGAGGATAGGAACGGTGGGCGCTGCGCCGTGGCTTAGTTGGTTAAAGAGCCTGTCTAGTAAACAGGAGATCGGGAGTTCGAATCTCGCCGAGGCCTGATCATGATTACCTTTTTTGTGAAGTACGACGTTGTCTTCCTTTATAGTTAATAGTTTATCTTTGTCTAGGTATTATTATATTACATTCGTTTGAAGATTCGTACAGTAAAGGTGTTACTTATGATTAAAACTGATACTACTACTGAAACTACATAAATATTTTTTTATGAATCTTGGGATGATTTATTACATATTACCTTCTAAACATGCGAGCATCAAAATAGATCGCAGCTGAAAGTGTCGCGAATATGCGCCACCACCAAAATATCACGATCCAGGGCTTTTAGAATGATAAACTCACCTAACTTTATTAACGTGTGTACTGGGCGGCAAGGAAAGGCATAAAATAGAAGAGAAATTATTGAATGCAGGTCCTGGACATCTCGGTTAGCTTACTTAGCACTGGAGAGACAGAGAAGGTGGCTAGCGGGTGGATACGAACTGACTTTTCAGCCGGTTGAAAGCCTTTTTATACTGATGTTCTTACGTAATATTCTACATAGTTAAATAGATCATCCTTGCCGTGGTTGAGCCTAATCTTCCTTATTTCTCTAGGCACAACAATGTAAGCCCTTGCCGTATATATTGTTGAGTTCTGGAAAATAGTTGAAGAGGCGGGGGCAATATAATAAAACGACTGGAAAAATATTGAAATGTAATCACCCTTTGACAAGTTTTTGTTATATTTATCTGTCATTATTCTCTAATGTCCTATATTCTAAAGTTTAAAGTAGGCCGATCACCACCTCCAGAAGGAGAGGCTTGAATTCTTTTCCTATTAACCATACTATTATAGAGCATTAAATTTACAATAAATGGGTGTCTTCGATGTCATCAATAATGTCAATCAATAATAATGGATAGACCATTTTCTCACTTGGAAATATTTCAAAATTAGTAATAATCTTAGCAAGAGTTAACTTTACCCGAAAATGAGCGAGTCGTGAAACTATACAAAATCTCGCTCCTACTCCAAAGGAAATGAATGCAGTTTCTTGATTTGAAGTCGTGTTCTCTTTACTAAAACGGTCCGGCCTAAATTCCATAGGATTTTCGAAGTATTCTGGATCATAATGGAATCCATTCGAGGAGAAAACAACATTAGTTTTTTTTAGGAATAGTCATGTCCATTTCTTCAACTGTATAATCATTAGTAGTCTGTCGATGAAGTGCCAGAACAGGCGAATACATTCTCAACGATTCTTTCATAACCATATCCAGACGTTCATTGTTCTGAGGAATGCGTGTTATGTAACGTTGAAACGGGAGATCTGTGAACGTGGTGTAGTGAAAAACACTGCCTCAAGTAACAACAGAGTTTATTAGAAAGTAACAAGTGTAAGTGCCGAACACTGCTGAGCGCGTAGACGTAGACCAAAGAGAAGATGTGTTCGTGAGTGTGGTCGAGAACCAAGTGAAAGAAGTTAGAAAATATTAGAAGTTCGGGGCCACTCTTGAAGGGGTTGAACTTTGGAGGTTGTTAGATTGTTAGTGGGGATGATCGCGGTGCGTGGTGATTGGTTAGTTAGGACTTAAATAGGATTGCGGGAAATACCAAGACATTTGTGACGGCTAGAGATTTTACACAGCTTTACGAATAATGTGCATCGCAGATGCGTGGGTAGAAACTCCACAGTTCATTATCCAATCATAT
>JAODAC010083428.1:0-43248 GCA_027575185.1 Mimaenictus wilsoni | reverse complement strand
ATCTAATCTACACAAAACATGCCTTTGGACTAAACTTTCCAGAAGTGGTTTTCCTGTTATTTAATATGAATTTCTTAGTGATCGCCGAACTTTTAATGCATATGTACTGGTGTATTCTTGGAAATTAAAAACGTGATTACCAATGATTATTTCATTTGAAATTAAGAAGAAATATAAAGATTCGTAGAAAATATACTAAGTTACCATGTGAATGAGCAGTTATTTGCAATACCATTGAAATACTGCGCTAAGGACTAGGTATCTTAGTCATGGCAGATAATCACTGCAACACCTGACGCTGTTAATTGATATTAAACCAAATTGATCTCAATATAATAAATATCACATGATATTTTAGGAGAATTTCCTCTTATTCGTTGTAATGCCAATAAATATAAGTAAAATATTGTTATGTACGAAGGTATACTTTAAAATTTGAAAAAATCCACTTCCACTGAATATTACACCTTAAAGAGGAATTACACCTTAAGAGGCAACATAAATATTCATAGAATAGGCATGATGTTATCCTGCATAAGAGCACTTCTTTGCAGACTTCTTTAACAAACGGTGCTAAGATCCACCTTTCTTTGCTTTGGCACCAAATTAATGCATCATCTGACCCTGTTAACTGATACTAAACCAAATTGAACCTAATTTGATGAATATCACATGATATTTTACGAGAATCTAATTCCAATGATTCTTAAGTAAGATACTATCAAATAGTGACTTCCACTTCAACCTGAAGGAAGTTTTCCTTGGTCTTGGCAACAAATCACTGCATCATCTGATGGTGTTGAACCAAATTAAGATTAATATGATGAAAACTACATGTTATTTTAAGAGAATCTAATCATATTAAATTAAATTCCAACGAATATAAAATTTGAAAAATTGACTTCTCCTGATTATTTCACATTCGAATAAACATATTGTTACCATAATAATAACCACTTATTTACACTCTGATTTAAGCTGATCTAATGTCATCAGAACGTAGCAACATTTGACGCGGCTAACTCCTATAAATCATAAGAAAACAAGGTTTAAACTTCAATTACAGAGACACAAATATTCCATTTAACTTTTATACTATCAGACAATGGGATTTGCCCAAACTCACACAAAAATATCTTTCTTTTTTTCACCGAATCTGTTAATCCCTATGTAACTACACATTTTACGGCAAAACACTGATAAAATCACAAATAAAAATTAGTTGCTACGAAAATCATGTGCGGAGTCGTGAGAGACACAACAATATAGTGATAAAGGAATTGGAATGGTTATTACTGGGTTTATCTTATAATAAAATAAGGAATTGAACTATTTAAATATATTTCGTTTTTTTGCATATCGCCAAACCTGGAGTATTAAAAATATTCAAACCCGATATCAGTATAAGAGAACAATGAGTGGAAACACAATCACCGAAAGTATAGTTAGAGACTTAAACTATTTTGGAACTTATCAAAAATGGAATTTTGTGTTCATATCTTTAACCGTGGCATTCTCATGCCTCCAATTTTGTTATATATTTAATACAAGAAGCACCAATCACAGGTAATTTATTTAGTTTATTTTTTTATATATTAAAGTCATTTCTTTAAGATGTTTCGTAGAAGAATGCGATTTAGATTCAAAAGATAATGAATATTCTCAATCGTGGCTGAAAGACGCAATTCCACGTGAAGGTGGCATATTTAAAAAATGTGAACGTTTCTCAAAAAATAATTATGAATACTCACAATCAAAATATTGTACCGCTGAGAGTTTTAATAAATCAAGTACCCAACAGTGTGATAAACTAGTTATTGCAGAAAGAAATAAAACTATACAATATGATGTATGTTATATCTATTTTTTTAGATTAAAAATTTGAAAAATATACAAATTTTAGTTTAATTTGATATGTGAAGAGAATTTATGGAAGCTCACAATTCTTGGTTCACTGGGAGAGGTTGGAAAAATATGTCTACTTCCATTCCTGGGATACTATTCAGATATTTATGGACGCAAAATGATCTTAATTCTTTCACTAATACTAACTTCGATCCTAGGTATTGTTAAAGCACTTTCCCCATCATATCTGGTTTTCGCAAGTATGGAATTTGCAAGTTCTGCTTTTAGCACAGCTATTTTCAGTAGTGCATATGTTTTCAGTAAGTTAGACAACGTTATAATATATTTCCACCAATAATTCCAGCTTTTCTTTATAGCTGTGGAACTACTAGTTCCCGAAGAGCGTGTTTTTGGAACAACAATAACCGTTCTGGCTTATCCAGTTGGTGAAATATTAGTCGGCTTAGCAGCATGGTTATCACCAACTTGGAGAATTACGTTATTAGTTCTACACATCCCTGGGATTTTATTCATCTCATATTATTGGATATTGGATGATTCTTTATGTTATTTGCTTGCCAAAAGGAGATTTAAGGAAGCTTACTTCGTTATGAAACGTATTGCTAAATTTAACAAGATAGATCTTCCGGAAAATTTACAGGAGCACTTAGAAAATAGTAATGCCTTATCAGAGATGGACCCAAATATTAAACTAGAGACTGAGAGTATTCTAAGCATCTTTAAACATCCAAAATTGTTGTTTAGAGTGTTAAATTGTTCATTTACATGGCTTAGTTGTACTTTTGTGTATTTTGGGTTGTCAGTTTATTCCGTTTCCTTGACGGGAAATATTTATCTTAACTTTATAATAATGGCTGCAATTGAGCTACCTGCATATATCCTATGTTATTATATTTTGGATCGACTTGGTCGGAGATATACAACTGGTGGATCACTTTTTATTGGAGGGGTTGCTTGTTTGGTGTGTGGATTTATAACCCAAGGTATTTTAATTACAATTACTTAAGACTTATTTAACTTATGTAACTAAACTTTTAGAATACTGGATAGCTCAACTAGTTTTATCACTAACTGGAAAGTTTGGAGCGACGATAGCATTCAAAACTATATTTATCTATACATCAGAAATGTTCCCAACTACTTTGAGGCTGACAATTTTGGGTTTTTGTGCAGTTTGTGGAAGGCTTGGCTCAGTTGCAGCTCCCCAACTACCTCTATTAGTAAGATAAAGAATCAATTAATATTTTTATGAGTGAATTTTAACTTTTAGGCATTAGTTTCGCCATTTTTACCAACTCCTTTGTTTGGTATTTTTGGAACGTGTTCAGGCATATTTATATTTTTTCTTCCTGAAACTACAGGATGTAAATTACCTGAGACTTTACAAGAATCTCTTAATATTGACTGTAAACCAAATGAACTTAAGTAATACGTAATGTACATATATGTACACCCATCGGGTGTAGGGTATTTGAATATTACTGAATATTATTTCAAATATTAACAAATTGTTCTAAAAAATATTCTATATTTTTGAATATTTGCGCATAGAAACGCATATTTAGAATATTTCACATTTAGCTTGTTTCCTTATCAATTAACACACTTACATATTGAACGAACGTCAATTGCATTTAGCAGTTATATTTTCTTATGTAATATTTGTCTAATTTGACGTATACTTCTGTCAATCTTTATAACACCTCAGTATAAATCATTTTCTTCTGTTTATTAACGACTTATCTAAAATTAGAAGATCGTCTAAATCGTTTGTTATCATATACTCTGAATGACATCACGCAGATTACCACAGAAATAAGTTATTGATCCAGCCTACAAGTTACAGCATTCTACCGAAACAAACGCCCACAATTTGACGGAAAACGAGAGATGTCGCCATAGTTATCAAAGATATCGAAAACATAAACAAATAAAAGTGCCTGCGCAAACTTTTGCACTGAATTCATTTGAATGGTAATGCACAACCCGTTTCGACGCAATTACCTCGATACGACGAAGCAATTATTCAGCATTTAAGTGAGTTAAACGCGCATTTTTCGCCGACTGCAAGCGCTCACCATCGAGTTGCGCAAACAATTTGAAACCTTAAATTGCCACTTAAT
Organism: Mimaenictus wilsoni; assembly: GCA_027575185.1. Taxonomy (NCBI): domain Eukaryota; kingdom Metazoa; phylum Arthropoda; class Insecta; order Coleoptera; family Staphylinidae; genus Mimaenictus; species Mimaenictus wilsoni. Next base: position 39,259 of record JAODAC010083428.1, on the reverse strand, counting down.
GCCCACTCTAAATCTTTCGGTCTTCGCCGAGGCTTGCGAATTTCCCAACGGGCGATACCTCTTAAAGAAGAACATAATTTTTATTGCGTTAGTTTAAGGTAACGGAACGTATTGGTTACAAAGCAGTGATTTAATGAAAATTGGCATAATTTTGCAATTTTAAAAGGTTTCAACTTATTTCAATTACTTTCTAAGGAACTCGGAAAACTTATTTTTGACACGTTTGATTTTTAATGATTACACTGTTACACTATTAATGAATACGCTTCATGGGATATTTCAAAACAAAACCTTGAATGAAAAATAATTTACTGCGGGAATGAGAATTCTGTGTTTTGTGTGTTAAAATTAAATTAAATTAAATAGCTGTTTGAATTTCACATTTTGCCGCTACGAGGTACTGTTGGACTTCAGATGGATATCATTTATTTGAAGAATACGCGCAGCACTCATTTAAATACGATTCTATTAGTCAAAACCTTCGTTTTTTTGCATTCAAAGACATCTCACAAAGCATCGATTTTTATTATAGCTGGCTGTAGAATTCCTGACAGCCAATTTCAAACAGAAGTATCGATTACTAATCACAGATTTGTGCGAAATGCAATAAATGAATGAATGAATGAATGGAAGGTTTCTCCTGCAATTTTTCGCGGATGAATGTCAAACTCAGTGTGAATCGACGGCGAAGCGATCCAAGTTAATATGAGCGATGATAATATTTTTCCGCTAAGCTCTCGGGCGCAAAACGAACCACCGCCATTTTTCCTGCGACCATTAATCTTGCGCGGAACAATGGCCACCGGCAGCGGATTATTATCGCGCAAATTTCCACACCTATGCACGTTTGTTGAAAGTCGCCACCGCGTGTTTATTCGCCAAATTTGATTTAGACGCGCACCCTCGCTTTGCTGATCGCTATTTGCGCTGAATTCAATCAAGGTGCGCTGAATAATTCGATCATTTGCGCAATAATATAGCCATTCATCGACACATCGTGTGCGCGATATAACGACGAGTATGTTATGCATGATGCATCCCAAATGCAGACAGCCTTGATTAATCAAATTTAACCCAGCATAATGTGCGTGGCGTCGTGTGCCTACACGCGCACACATATGTTCATTCACCACGTATAGCCACGCATCGATGCTCCAAAATAATGCACATTCGGCCATTAAATTGCGCATTTTGTAATCGTAATTATATTCGAAGCATCCTGCTGATGGTTTGCCTCCGGCCTGACCCGTCCAAAAATCACAGCGCACATCACAATGTATTTGAATGTGTTTGAATGACGATAACATTCATATTCATAGATAAAAAAAAAACACTACGAGAGCTAAATATAACCACAAGGAATGTAAAATCCATTTAGCCTGGGGAAACGTTTGACTTCCTGTACCAAATATTTACACAATATACATTGTAAAGCCGTTGAAACAGAAATCTTGTAGGGTAAAGAATTCAGCAAAGAGGAGAATTGGCTAAAGGTCACAATCAAACGCATTAAATGATAAATGACAAATTTGCTCATTTATAAAAGCTGATCTCAAGTGACCAATCAAATAACTACATCAGCATTTCGTATTTTATCTTTATACGAACTGTGCAGAGTAAAACGTTTTACACCGATATAAATATACGATAAAGTTATAGTACAATGTAAGGGGATAGGAAAACATACATTATGTGCATTGGGTTGCCTGAAGTTCTTAGCATTATAGCAAATCCCTGTGATCGTTACAAACAACTAACTGAAATTGAAACAAACCCGTAACGTCTGTCAAACCGTAGAAAACTGATCAAATTCATGTCTCTCAACTGAAAAACTCTGGAATTATGAAATAGTATTTTTAGTGCTTTCTTATAGTAACATCTGCTAAATGGTTAATAGAGTTTTAGAAAGCGCCATCTATTGGACGGCAGTTTACTTATGTAATCGAGATAATTATGCAATGCGTCTCACGAACCTAGGGTATATTCTAGAACATTTTATCGACATAAACTCTATTTTGCGTGAAATATTTTTGTTGATACTCTTGAAATTAAATAGGGATAAATAGTATATAACGATACGAGTGTGGAAATTGCGATTTTGGGCACGCTGCTGGCAAATGCAACAATAGCCGATTACCCGCGAGTACCGTTCGATATTTCGTATGTTTTCGAAAATATTTGTTCAAACGTCTTCTCGCTGTATAAATCTCAATAAAATGCCATGATTACTAAAACAAAAGTACGCACATTAATGCGTTTCATTACTTTGTAACTTGTTAAATCCAACTCTTAACGATTTTGATGCACGCTTACTTCATAACGATTGTTTGCACAAGGCTAGCATGTGGAAAAGTCGCTTACAAATTTAGTAATGTATTCTTTGTGAAAGTTTCTAAGCAACCCATCATACACGAATAAGACCTTTATTTTTGTCGAGTGGGTTGCCTATAGAACATACTATTTTAAAATGTACAAAATAGCCGACAATGAAAAGAGATACAATTAAATCATTTATTAATAGTAGTTTATACACTCATTTCATGCCCACAAGTTATGAATTGTTGTAATTGAAAAGAAAAATTACTTGCTCAATGGCACAATAACATTGCCTCAACATTGTTGGAACCTAGACCTCCGAAGTTTGGAAAATATATAGCTTATAAAATTCTCTAATAAAATACAAACCCACTATGATGAATAATTGTACAGTACAAAAGTTATAAACAACTCCAGTGAGTGTTTTATAATGATTATTATGCTTCATTAAAAAAAACATCTAAATAGCAACTATTTACTCATTTAACTTAAAGTTAATCTCTAATCTCTTATTTTGTTATCTATATACAAACTATGTAAACAATAACATGAATAAACAATTATAACTGCCCTACACTAATACAAATAGTAACGAACCAACAAAAACTATGCACAAAATTCACATCGAGAAAATAAAGTCTAGAATTTAGAAATATTCAACCTGCAGTGCACAGTTCGGTCAGCAGCCTGCTTAAAATAATCAAGAATGCAGAAGAAGCACTAAAGTAGACCAGCCACTGAACAGTTAAAATGTAACACTATCGCCTTTTCAGACAAAAATGGCTGGAATGTAGAAACCCACAATTAGTTTACTTACTGTTTGCTTAACTGTGTAATGTGGGAGTAGGTACAATTTTAGTATATTTGAACAAATTTGCTGTCAGATTTGATACGTTCAGTTAATGAAACATACTGTGCGAGTGCGTGGCGTCTCCCAGCGCGCAAGATGTAAAAAAGCAGTTGCCGCCGACAATAAATACGCCGCGACCTGTCTATATTTAAACGTGCTCGAAGGAGGGTTATCGCGATAAATGCTCAACGCACGCATTATGCATGCGCATTCGTTCACAACAGCGCGAACGAAAAATCGCTGCCTGGGTCTCAAGGGTGGCGGCCGAAACGCTGCCGCTGATAGCACACGAACGCCTACCAGTTCTTTGATAACGCACGGCTATATTTAGTCGCGCTTATCACTTTGTGTTTTTTTATGTGTGCCACGATTAACCCACGTCCACGTAATCTTAATTGAACAACTTTCTTATAGCGACATCTGTTAAATGGATAATAGAATTTTACAAACAACGCCATCTATTGGAAGGTAGTTTACTCACATTTTTAATAAGCGACACCTATCACGAGATAATTGTGTAATATTTCGTTTTAATTAGTTTAAAAATATTTCTTGCTATCTAATAACCTTGTATTCATCTTCTGGCACTTTTTTTGTACATAGTTAGATACCAACAAAGTACATTTAATAGGGAATCAGCTACTGCATGAATGGCAATTCTAGGCTTCGTATATTAGAAATTATTTTAATTATTTTTAAAACAAAGTTTCAATTTAACCATTTGGCCCCTAATGTCTTAGTCTTTTTAGGATCTAGTAAAGCTAATAATGATGCAGTTTGGATTGCCTATCTTACTTAAGTTTGAACATGCTTAGCTCCAATGAATTTTAATAATATTTACTAAAGTGACAATATTTTTTTCTTGCCAATGATAAACCATTGACAGTCAGCTATTGATCTACTCACTCACTAATTTTCTTAGCGCGACATCTATTATTTCATCAGATACCTTTACGATAACGCCACCTACTGACAAAACAAAGTTTGAATCAGCTTCTTAGACGTTCAAAACTGCATAGTAATCATTTTTAATGTTAGACTTGTTTATTAACTTATGTTTTGATGATCTAAAAGTTTTAATAGCGTTTTTTTTGCTCGCATATATAAAAACTGGAATGTTTGACTGTTTTGACGGATGTGCGCCCGTTGCGTTGATTTCGTCGAATGACTAAGCTCCTGTGCGACATGCGAACACATTGTACGTAGGTCGGCTAAATGAATGCCTAAAGTCGGCATAAAAATATCGCTTTGCGCTTCGCTTTTATCCACAAACGTGCGACGCCGTCAAGGCAGTCAATCGTCGCGTTCGTTCGAGTTCAGATCGGAGTTTTGCCCGCCATCGACTCACTCACGCGCATGTTTGCCGCAAAAATTTGCCCGCAATTGTCCAAAACTTAAATAAAGGCGCGCAGGCGCACGTGCGAAACTTTTAAATCGCAACTTAATGCAAATTCGTGGATAATAATTCACATCAGGTGTAATTTAAGTTAACTTCACGCCGTCATAAAGCGTAATCAAGCAAATTGCTTGAAATTACGAATATTTGATTATTTTGTTGTATCAAGTTTTTTTGTTGTTAACATTAGATCGTGTTTGTGATAAACGTAAACGCAAAAGACTGATAGCAACAGTTTGCTGACATTGTCTATCTCAACACTTATGTGCATGTATGCGAAACGTTTTTTGCTGTTTGGTAGTGCAAACTAAACGTCACATGCTGTCTTGTATAAATTCGGGCATAAATTCGTCCGGGGATTTTTCATTCAAAATTTCCATTTTCGGTTGACTTGTGCGCTACCTTAAATTCGCGTGCGTCGCCCGTTAATAATTTAGTGTGTTCGTGCTGTTGTTGGGGTTGCTGCGGCTGGTTTTTGGATTAAAATACCAGAGGTAACGTTGCATAAATGGATTTAGACAAAATTCTATTAGACATTGGAGGTGTCGGCAAGTATCAGGTGAAGCGATACGCGCTTCTCTGTCTGGCCCTCATCTTCGCCACATTCCCAACGCTCAGCTATATTTTCACAGCGAGAGATGTTGATTATCGGTGAGTTGCTAATTACTGCTAAATATCTATGCAAATCTTGCACAATCCCTAGAATGCTAATTATCTCTATAATTATTCAACTAAAAACATCTAAAAATGTCTAACAAATTAAGTTAAGCACAAACATTTTGTTGCTAACTTTCATAGCCTTTTCTAACCTTAGTTTAGGATTTTTTAAAGAAACATATTTTAAAAGAATATTTGAACAAACAGCGCTAAATCTTTTTAACCAACGTAAGAAATATGTTATTATTAGTAGTGAAGATCTAGCCTAATCATGAAAAGTACCCAGGAAAAGACTGTGACTTGAATTAATTGTTATAAATCTAATTCTTATTATACTCATTCTAAAACTGCTTCAAAATTGATCAAAATACGAAATAAAGTTTGGGATAATTCATAGTCCTTCCCCAACCTAAACCTAGAATGTTTCCAGGAAATATCTAAGAAAAGTATGGCATGTTTACAACCAGCACCTTTACATTAGTTCCATTTAACCTAAATAAGAATATAATGATGATATTCATAAACATGTTCTAGCCAAATCTTGAGAAATCTTGAATGTATGGCTATATATCTAATTATCACAATATTTATTCTTAAACTGCTTTAAATATGATGTAACAAGAAAATAAGTTGATATAGATTCAAAGTCTTTCCTTAATTTTATCCTAGGATGTTCCTAAGAAATAACTATGAAAAGTATCACACTTTTCATTAGATTTTTTAAACCGAAATAAGAAGATAAGATGTTATTCATGGTCATGTCCTAGCAAATTCCTGAGAAGTTCTCAGGAAATGAATATGAATTGAATTATTACTCCCAACACCTTGAGAAGTATTTTTTAAATCTAAGCAAATCATACATAAATATGAGAATACTAATTATCACTATTTTCATTCTACTGCTGCATAAAAGAAGAAAAGTTTGGAAAAGATTTATAGTCCCTCCCTAACCAAATTGAAATAAGAAAATATTGATGTTATTCATAGTGATGTCCTAGCCCATTCTTGAGAAATGTCCAGGAAATGTCTATGAATTGAATTATTTATCCCAACAACTTTAGTTACTATGAAATGAATTAGTCATTTAGAAATTTAGAAAAGTATTTTGTATAAAAAGCATAAAATATGTTATTGTTAATCATAGTTCCGCATAGATAGTTTGGGAAGTTCCTAACAAATATCTATGAAAATATTTCTTTTACAAACAGTTCCTTTAAATTATTTGTATTTAATAGAAATATGAAAATAATGACGTTATCTATACTCATACCCTAGCCTAATCTTGGGACCTTCCTAGGAATTGACTTTGATTTGAATTATTTGTCCTAACAACATTTTTGCAAAAATCTTTGCAAACGTAGCAAAAACCGGAGAACACAAGATATTCTGAACAATATATATTTTTTTCAACCCGCAACTTTACAGTTATTTTATTTACATTAGATCAAAATGTATAACTAATGATATTCATAGTCAAACCCTAGCCTTGGCCCGGGAAGTACCTAGGTCATTTTTATGAAATGTTCTATTTTTCTGAAACTGTATATCTTTACAAACCTTGAAAATGTTGATCACCAAACTAAAATTAAAATTTAAGCAAAACTGAACAAACGGAACTTTTTTTAAAGGTGTTACATCGACGGATGCGATTATGACAAGGAGTCATATTACAACGCCTCCTGGTTACCACATGCGGTCCCATACGAGAACGGCAGACCCAGCAAGTGTAAGCAGTACCAACATCTGGATAATCACTGCAACGCGTGGGCGTTTAATCAAAACACAACCGAGAAGTGCGAACGATTCGTATATCGTGACGAACACGCCACAATTGCGAAAGATGTAAGTTCAACAACAAAACATTACTAACAATAACAACCGACGAAAATCGCTTTTTAATGATTATTATCCCATCTTTTTGCTCCTCAGTTTGGCATCGTTTGCGAGGAGAACCTATGGAAATTAACAATAGTCGGATCGATCAACAACATTGGTTTCCTGCTAGGCTTGCCATTATCAGGCTACATTTCTGATAGGTATGTAGTAAATTGCTTACACAATTTGCAATTAGCGCTAAACGTATATTGGTTACTTCCGTGCATGTTTACACACTGCAGGCCTAATTAATTGCGTAAGCGGATTTATTAATAACCTATGTTTATTTATTTAGCCACTATTTGTAATAATTAATAACAATTATTATTATGTGCTTGGAGATAGATATTATGTATAGAGATGTTAACGGAAGAAGTCTCTTTTTTCTAATTGTAAGATTAAAATTTAAGTAATTAGTTTCTTATCAGAAATCAACACGTACGTCCATTAAATTACTTCAGTTCGAAAACTTTTCAGAGTTATTTACGGGCGTGCAAATATTTGCCAAGTCAATATTGATACGCGCACCTCATACGATTCTAAAACAAGTGAATTGGTTGATTTCGGGCTGCAATTAAGTAAATATTTGCGACATTTATAGTCGTCGCTCTTGGAAAGTTACAAATGTGTCGAGTGGGTATTTTTTGATGTGAACGTCACCCAAGTAGCGTAATTTTACTTTAATTATGGGCGAAATCAACTCTCCTAATGCAAGTGCAGACATGCTTGTTTTGTAATTACTTGTGCAGTGCACCGTCATCCGTTCAGTATTGCGTCAGGTTATAACTATTCAGCATTTATCAACACGCCCTTGAATAATTTTACATATTATTATACAAATTCCTATAAATTATTAATTAGGTTTCATCAATTATGATGGATATTAATTATCTTTTTGATCATATAAGTTTACAATATGATCAGTTTTATCTGATTTAGTTCACTAATAGTAAAATGATATTTATAGTTTTAGAAGTTCCTAGGAAGTGATTGTGAATCAGAGTTGTTCTACAAGTTTCCAATAATGGTTTTTACACCTTTTAAATCCATTTAAATTCAAAATATTAACGGTCGTTCCAATTATGGTCTCCTATGATGCCTGCAGATGGTAGCTAGAGAATTCACCCAGGGAATGTCTCTGAATAGAATTTCATTACAATGTAATTTTCCAAATACTTAATTTAGAACTAAGATTGCTGATGTTTCCAGGAAACTAATTCCAAAATGATCTGATTCCTTCAAGTTGAAAGAGTACCGTTATTCATAGTGGCCACCTAATCATTTTCTTGAAAAGTTCTCAAGAAATTACTATGAAAATACGAAGAATGTTTACCCTCCAAATATTCACAAGATTTATGATATAAGATAGAAAAACTAATATTCACAATCATCACCTAGCCTCTTTCTGAGAATTTTACAGAAAATTACTATGAAAGCAATTTTACTATATTCATTCTGTTTGTTTCCAATATAAGTAAAATATAATATAAGGTACCTATAGCAATACTACTATTTAAATACAGCACCTAGCCTGTCCCTGAGAAGTTCTCAGGATGTTACTATGCAATCAATCCGATTATTTTCAGTCTGCAAGTTTCCAATAGAAGCATAATAGAATATATGTTTTATAAGGAATAATATTCATAATCATTACCTAGGTTTTTATCCGAGAAGTTTCCAAGAAATTGTAAAGAAAGCAATTCGATTATTTTCACTCTTCGTGTCTCCAATAGGAGCCTGATATAATAGAAGTCATAACCTAGACTTTTCCTGAGATGTTCCCCGAAATTATTATGAAAACAAACGATTATTGTCCAATAGATGCCTAAAATAAAATAAGCTACCCACAGGATTTATACTATACAAAATCATAACCTACTCTTCTCTGAGAAGTTACAACGCTGTTAGTTTCCAATAAAAATTTGATTAAATTTTGTAAGGTAGGTTCATTATTATTCTAAACCTTAACATTAACATTCGAAAACAGATATTCATTCCTAGCCATTTTCTATCATGTTCCCACGTTAGTACGTTTATGTTGTCTCATTGTATGATTAAACGAAAAGTGTTGTTATTCATATGCGTCGTCGTTATCTACTTTGATTTCGAATTAGAACTTTTCAACATTTATGAACACGGCCTTGAATAATTTACCATATTATTAAAAAATAAGTCTATAAATATGTAGAGATAATATTGAACTTGTATTGTTACGTCAATATTATTACAGATATGGAAGGAAAACGCTGATGTTGTTTGCGATTTTCTCCAGCACGATAATGGGTATAACTAAATCATTTAGCCCGAATTATTTGTTCTTCATGTCGTTCGAATTTCTGGATATGATGCTCGGCTCCGGGCTCTACACAGCTGCGTATATTTTAGGTAAATATTCGCGCCGGCGATGTGGAATTGTTTATGTTTGGGCGGATGGTTTTGGTGGGGGGTGGTGGTAAAATAGACGCATAAGTAATTTCCTGCATGTTGTGCAATTTTCACAGGCATGGAGCTCCTGGTGCCCGAGTACCGCGTAATGGGCAGCACGATCATGTCGAGCGCGTTCGCATTGGGCGAGGCGCTGATCGGCGTGGCCGCCTGGTTCGTACCCTGGAGGATATTTTTACGCATCCTTTACATACCCGGTATACTCTTTGTATCATGCTATTGGCTTACAGATGAGTCGGTCAGGTGGATGATATCCAACGATCGCAACGAGGCGGCGGCGCGCACGCTGCAGAAGATCGCTGCGCAAAATGGGCGGCGGCTGGACGAGTCGGTGGTGAAGCGGTTGCACGTCGACGGCGCGCTGGCGGCGGCCGGCGGCGGCGGTGAGTCGCACCAGGGTGAGACGTTCGCGGCGGCTTTGCGGTCGCCGATGCTCTTCATCCGGCTGGCGAACTGCTCGCTGGCATGGATCAGTTGCACGTTCGTTTACTACGGCCTCACAATGCACTCGGTGGGCATCTCTGGGAACGTCTACGTGAATTTTATTGCCGTATCTTTGATCGAGATACCGGCGTACGTGCTTGCCAACGTTCTCCTCAACTGGCTGGGGCGGCGTGCCACCCAGGCTGGGTCATTCGTGGTCAGTGGGATGGCTTGTATTGGTTTTGTCTTCACTCCAGAATGTAAGATCATTGCTCTCCCAATCATTGCTCTCCCAATCACAATTTTCTCGAAATTCATAGTCACCTCTTAAGTTTATCTTGAGAACTTCCTAAGAAATGACTATGAATATCATAAAAATTCTTATCGTACCATTTAGTACTTGTAGCAGATACCAGAAAAAGATAAGTTCCCTGAAAATGTCTCTAAAAATAAAATTAAATAAAATACTCTAAAAATCTTTATTTCAAATTTCAGCTGATGTCACACTACGATTAGTCCTGTTCCTACTAGGAAAGTTCTCTGCAACGATATCATACGCAACCATTTATCTCTACACCACTGAAATGTTCCCGACCAGTCTAAGACACACTTTCATGTCAACATGCTCAATGTTTGGAAGAATCGGCTCCATGATTGCTCCCCAAGTACCGATTTTGGTAATTACTCCACCCTATACAAAGACTATCGATATTTAATTGCATTTTCTTCTCCAGGCTCAAATTTCGAAATCCCTTCCGCTGTTCCTGTTTGCCTCGATGGCGGGAACTTCCGGCCTACTTTCATTGTTTTTCCCTGAAACACTCAACGTTAAACTTCCGGACACCATCGTGGATGCCGTCAATCTCGGCAAACAAGATAACAACAACCAAATGCTGAAAGCATAGGAGTAGGACCTTAATTACGTTATAGCAAGTATAATAAAGTGAAGCACACCAAAAAAGTACATTCTGCACACAGGATGAACTGTTTAGCTATAAATAGTTGCAATATTTGCAGCGAAACAAATTTAATAGTCCCTAGTATACATTTGTACTATAATAATGAATAATTCCACTGGCATTATTCAATTATTTTAATAATAAGGTAATAAGCTTATTATACGTATTATACGTACTTTACCGTATCATACTCATATCGTATGCATTTTGAAAAGTAGTATGAAATGTATTTATTTGTTTGTTAATAAAATATTTTATCATTTACTGATTGAAAGCTATTTTCTCCGTTCTAAAATGTTATATTAAAATAGTTGAAGGAATTGATCCACCGGCAACAATCTAGCAAAATCGGAATTTCCCACTATACCGACTGCTCTTACAAAAATGACTAGGAAACTGCTAGAGCACATGGTCTGTGTTTAAGAGAAGAAATTATAGGTTCAGGTAATTTAGCTCCATAAAAATATGACTTCAAAACGGTTGTACAACAACAGTCTTACAGGCAATAGATAAGATATGCATGGTAAACTCTGACGCTGCACGGGCAAAGAAATCACACGCTATCTTTACAATTGTCGTTCGGACCCACAGGCTCGGCGAGCGAAAAATATAGTGCTACCTCTATACCTTAATAAGTAGTTAACTCACTGATTGAAAAGAACTGATTGAGAATAACTGCTGACAAACTTGCAACCCAGAACTCCACTGCGGAGTCTCACAAGGCTCAGTCTTAGGCCCTCAACTCTGGAACTTACTAAAGGATTCCGTGGTGCGGACATCACTGCACCCTGGCTGACTGACATTTAGATAATCAGTCTCCTCTGGGGGGCTTCAATGGAGTTATACAAGAGCTAGACAAAACAAGGCTAGGGATCGCCTCGGAAATGTCTGAATTACAATACGTAAATGAGAAGCGCAGGCTACCAGACATAGTCAAAGTGCAAATCCAGCCTGATATCCTATAAATGGTAGTCCCAGGGTGGAGAAAGGGAAACAAACATGTATGGGCACACCATCGCTCGGAACCACGAATCCCAACTTGCTCCAAGGGCTACTTGCTCATTCCATTCTATAAGTTTATCTAATTCGGAAACTTTACACCTCACTGTGAAAGGCCGCCGAGTGAACATCTTGGAAACGCTATACATCAAAATTACCGCACATTCTAATCCTGATGACCTCCTTAATGACCACTAGACCTTCTGTGACTTGCTTGCATTTGTTTCTTTCATTATTATTCTGAAAATGCCAAAAGGCGAAATACGTCTCAATAAATAAATCAATTAGTTTCAATTAAAATCAATAAAATAAAATAAACTTTATTAAATAATAAAATAAATTATTAGAAGAATAATATATGAAGAAAAATATATGTAAACAGTGTTGTTTCCTAGATTTTCACAAAATTCCAAGGTAAATAACTGCAGAGGTAGCAGGACGACAACGTGAATCCCCAAAAACGAGTCAAGTAGCAGGAAAATTTATAGGGTCGTAACTATAAGCAAAACACTATAACAGATTCGGTCTTTTTCAAGGGAGGTAATAAAAAGCCGACGGAAGATGAGACGGAATAACCACGTTCACGCACGCATCCTGCGGTTCCCTGCTATATCATCCCACTAACCACTTCGCGAAGATGGGTTTTAGGGTGTATTTTTTTGCGAGTGGACCTGCGGTCGTATAGCAATAGTTGTCGCACGAAAATTGCGGCCTACAGTTTATAAACAAAGTTCGTAAAAAAACCTCTTCAAAAGTGGCGAAATAAAATTGAAGGTGATTTTCCTGAATGGAGATTTTAATGACGATGTTCCGTTTTATTAGAGCTAAAAAAATGTGTGCTTATAAAGTATATAAAGTGGAACGACCTTATACAAGACAACATGCTTGTAAGTTTGCCAATTTTTCCGCCCCTAAAATACGAAAGCAGCTCTTATTAAGCTCCACTCTTAAAAACTGCGATAAAATTTGATACAATATACTTGACATGCTCAGGTTATTACATTTTAGGTATTATGGTAGGTTGAAATTTTGACGACTGGCGATTAGGCAATTAAATTACGCGCAGATAATACATTTTATCTTTGGTTTATTGTATTATCTCGTTGAGATATTCAGGGGAAAAACACACTCTTAATACCTGTTAACACTCGGACGACGTAACACGTGCGCGAATATGACGACGTAATGGCCAACGTAATACAGAGCACAACGCTCTGAATATAAATCGGTGGCGCTATCGCGACACAATTCACGTTTTGCGAACTACCAGCCCTGAATTGCAAAATTTTGCGATTACGCGCGTATTGCCTCAAAAACACACTACCGACATCTGAATTAAGAACGCGCCAATAAAGTTTTATTTCATCCTAGAACTTGTTAAGATTAGTTTTTATTAATCTAAGTTAGACAAACTAGTATTTGTATAGAATTTTCTTAAGCAATAATTGAGACATCCCAAAGAGATTATTATGAATAGAGTTATAAGAAGATTTAATCTAATCTAACTTAAGAGGACACAACTTCGACTATAAAACTAGTAATTTTTCGGAAATCTCGCAAAACCTTGCAATTATTTTAAGACGAAGTTTGAATTTCACAATTTAGTCCCCCTCTTTGGCTTGGGTCCTCTTAATTTGCTTCAACTGACTGTAAAACTGTCAAAATGAGAAATAGATACACTGGTATACATATATGTCTCTATGACCACCTTTCAAACGTTCTTAGATTAAAAATGCCGCTACTTTTCTTCAGTTTTCATATTAATTAACATCGTCAGATATGAATAAGCAGTACTGATGACCTTCACGAAGGTTTCAAATGATAAATATCTGATGTTGGATGCATTAAGATACTCTGGCTCCTGCGATCGCATGATAATCATCAGTAGATCCTTTTGGAACGGCACTGTGTATTCGTACCACTTGATCGAATATGCTGTTTCGGCGACGCGGATGCTCTAAAATCGAGAGATTATGTCCATTAGTTAAAGCCGGACTTTGGATGGTCAGAGATTTTGCTCGTCCAGTGATTTGCCTATCGATCGACGCGTAGCATAATGGCGCTATGGTTACCTACTTCGTCCATTAATATTTGTCCGCCGAAGTTTACAAGCAGCAGCAGCGCTATCCATCCGACTAGATGAAAACCGAAACGAATTGCGTCAGCGAACTCGACGTTTAGCAGCACGAACCCGAGGAGGCTGATGGCGAAAGATGGCAGGACGATGAACATTGTCATTTGCGTTCCGAAAGCATCGTTTACATCTTGGCACAGGCTTGAAAATAAACGTCAGGATGTTATTTGATTAACACTAGTGTAATATTGTTTAAAAATCTTGGTTAAAAAAAATTAAATACAAATTTAAAAATGCAGATTTTACAAGGGGAATATCTCAATTGTCCGCCCCAGAATTGGATGAAACTTTTTTTCTTATAGGAATGGGAAACTCTTATGGGAAATAATTATGAACAGCATTAGCAAGTTTAAATATAGAGAATGTATCATGAAGGTATCTACAAATAAATATCGGGATTTTAAAACATTGTAGTATTTCTTGAAAGAAAGTTTCCACAATAATGAATACATGACATGAAGGAGCAAATCGAAAAGATTTACCTACAGTCTTACAAAGGCTTAATTTGAACACACTTTGAGGTTTATAAGCGTTAAAGTCAGTAATAACTGTACGCGTAATTTTACGTGCTTCCATAAAACTTTCCAAACAATTGTCACCGGATTTGTCAATTCGCGACTGATCTTCCGAATAAATTTCATCGGTATACACGTTAAAGTTACTCTCAATCATTCAACCCGTTCTTGCTTAACCCTTAACTCTTTTTTAAAGCAAGAACTTCCAACAAATTAACTAAAAGCACCCTGTGACTTACAGTTTGTAAATTTCGAAAGAAAGTAAATTATTAGGTAAAACTGTTTGAGTTCCTCCTTCATTTCATGTATTACTTATTTCTGTAAGTTTAATGGAATACAAACTACCTGGGGTTAAAACCCCGAGATTCATTTATCAACAATTTGTTTGGTGATTTTATAACAATGTGAATTTAATATAGAATGTTTGAGATCACAAACTATAAAATAATGAAATACGGACAATTGGGATTTATTGAACATTCCTAGGAAATGATTGTGTGCAAAATTATCCTTACGATGCCCTTAGATTACTTAAAATTGCGTTAAATAACTTAACATTTAAGGATATTTAATTGTATGTTTGAAAATACTAAATAATACGATACCCGATAATTGAACTATGATAATAGATACTCTTATGTAATAGCTTCTGATCTCCATTGTTGTCATCGATGTTCAGAATAAGCGTCCTCAATTTCCGGAAGTGGAACACGCATTGCATCACAATCGAGCAAATCAACATTGTTAGCGTAATAAACAAGGAAGTGACGCAGATCATTATGTAGAATTCATGAAACTCAATAATAATATAAAGAGCATGCCGCAATTCCGGATTAATGCGCGTACTAAAAGGTATCCGAAGACGACAGGTGAGTCCACAAGGAATGCCATTCCGAATCATACTCGGCGTTTTCGTATTCTGGCAATGTTTCATTGACGTCGGTAACAACGGCATCAAAGCGTAGACCATTGTCCCCATCGTGGAATAAAACAATAACATTTTCGTCAGCCAAGTAGCTTTACGATCGACGTCGATAATTTCCTCGAGCGGTTGGAAAGCTTTCATTTTCTCTAAATTCTCGATAATCTTCACGATTAGCTTATTGTTTCGCAGAAAGCACATGGCTAGATAGTGATGGCC
The DNA here is from genome assembly GCA_027575185.1 of Mimaenictus wilsoni. Taxonomy (NCBI): domain Eukaryota; kingdom Metazoa; phylum Arthropoda; class Insecta; order Coleoptera; family Staphylinidae; genus Mimaenictus; species Mimaenictus wilsoni. The sequence goes on along the minus strand of JAODAC010083428.1, from coordinate 23,549 downwards.
CATGATGCACGCAAGCGCAAGTAGAGGTTGGAGTAATTCCATTATGTCGTCGCCTTCTAATAACGGAAAAATTTGCGTTCACTCGCAACATTGTAAACGTTAACGGGAACTCATCAAAAGCAGCAAATATGTTCATACGTTACCCATGAGTACAGCGATTGCGTCCCAGTAAAGTGGAATATTTGTCGGTAACGACGACCAGAAAAACAGATACATTTTGATGAGAGCGAATATTTTGCTGGTGACATTCGTGTATTTCGCATTTTCCGTCTCGCTGGGCGCGCTTGGCCAAAGGCACATGTACGTCAGTACCTTTTTGTGTATTCGACAGAATTCGTAGTTGTTTGGGACTGGAATGTTCTCCATGTTGGCAACGAAACAATGCTTCTTGCCTTCCCCCCGGAAATGCTTTATACCGACTTGTTGATGGGCCCAGTCTGTAATTATTGCTGAAAAAGTGACATCAAAGGCATGTACTGAATGAAAGCGTTGTCAATGTTTGATTAAATTTTAATCAACACGTGCTTGTTCCTCTTTCTGCTGAAAAAAATTGCTAATCAAGTTTTAATTTTGGTTAAACGTACATGCAACGTTTGAAATGGTAAAAATGTGAACTTAGGAAAAAATGGAATAAATGGGCAGTGCGCGTCCAATTAATTAGTCATGCATCATTAAAAAGGCGTTTTAATTACGAGGATTCGTTATGGGAAAAAGCATGTCCACTCGTACAAACATTTTCCTTTCGATCTCTATGGACGATTTTTAATTAGGAAAATATTCGTTTTTCAAATTTTCAATTACAAAAAATAGCTCTACAATTACAAACCTTTAATACACAACAAAATCTTCAATAGACAACCCACGAAACACATCAATCGATATTTTTAACCAAAGTTTTACAGTTTTTTTAAGTGTCATTTCGTTTTGAGTAGTCGTGGCCTTTTTTTCGAGTGTCATTAGAAACACTTCAGCGTACAAAAAATCCGCATAATGAATAGCAATCCTTTACCGATTCCCGACACTATTCTGTCGGGGGGCTCCCCTCATGTCCTACTGTCCTTCGTCCTGTCGGGAATATTGGATTTTCTCGCGCGTCGGCACAGGAATAAAGCCGCAGCGCATACAAAAATGCGCCACACAAAAGACACCACAAAGTCATTTATCAATGTTTCTAAATCGCGGATTACGTTTTCGTTCTGGGTGAAATTCTCATTTGTATAGATTTAGGCAGTTGCCATTTTTTCGCTCAGCGAGCGCACAAAAAGCAAACCCTCGAGGAATGCTCATGAAGAATGAAAACGAATCGTATTTATCGAGATCTCAAAAAGCAGCAATTTAACCCATTTATGGTTCGTTTGCTGAATAAAATCTTCTTTAAATTGAGTATTTTCATATATAATCAGGAATTTAAATGACAAGAAAAATATTATTTGTGAACTTACTATGCATTAAAGCTTAATATATTTATTTGTTTATGTAATATAAATCATAATGTTTATTTTAAAACATGTTTAGTTAAAATGTCATTTCAATCTATGGATATACCGATAAAATTGATGAGAACTATGAGAATATCTAGTTTTAAGTTTCAAAAGTTGAATGAAGTGTTTAAAAATTACTATCGGGATTTTAACGCTTTGTAGTATCTATTCCATAAAACATAGAATAATAAGTAATAGATGAAAATAATGAACAACTCAAATAGTTTTACCTAAAAGCTTACACATTTTCAATTTGTGCACCTTTCGTTGTCAGAAGGCTTTTAAAAGCAGTAATAATTGAAAACGATATGAACGTAGCATTTTCATATAATTTCCAAGCCATTATCACTGAAATTTTGAAAGCACGACTGGCCTTCCGAACGGATTTTATCGAGAAGCACTCCCTAAACACTTACTAAACACATTCTTCATTAACTTTGGGTCGTCTCCTCCTCTTCTCTGTACAAGGAATTCTTACACATGCGATAGAAGGATAGTAACGACAAATAGCGATTAGGGGACAAAAACTTTCTGTATTTTGCAAGACCGGAAGGAAATAAGATTGTACCCCGAAGACTTCCCCCTTTGATACTGCATTTAAAAATCATTCACACCTTTTAAAAGTAGCCTTAAAAATATATAAATTAATTATCAATAGAAAAGAATATTTTTATGAAAATGATCCGAAAAAAGAGGTATTTCTAAACTAAAGTTCCCACGTATGTCAATATGAATTATTATTGAAACGAATAAAGCATATGCTCAACATTGACAACGCACATCATTTTTATTTAGTAGAATTTCCGCCACCCGGTGGTAATTAGCGCGATTCAAAACCTTGTGATTGAATCCATGCGTTCCAGATGGCTTTCATATAAATAGACGTTTAATGATCCGTTTTATTGGACGCCACAACGCTGCGTGCGTGTGAATTTTACGAAGTTGTTCCCTGCACCTACGAATGCGCTTTGTTCACGCGCATTTTTTACTATAAAACGTGCGAATAAGTGTAGAAGTTGTACGTGCCATCATATTTTCCCGTCTCCACCCTTTATTACTGTGTTTTTACACGCAGACGTTGCCAAGTTTAAAATCATATACATCAAATTAATTTTTAGTGAATATTGTGTGTTGGTGAGTCAAAAAAACATATTTATTGATTTATAGAAAGGTAACAATAGATGTTCCAGAGAATTTCATATTTTTTAGGAATATATAAACATTAAAATATATAAACATTAAAAATGCCAAACGGGGGCACCACTGACTGTTTTGAAGTTTTCGATAGAAATATCGATATTTTTAATCCTAATAATTCAGACTTCGGTCATCAGTGGATCAGGTTTTCTAAAAAACACGTTTTTTCATTGAAATTTGTTGGCAATTGCTACGACGCCGCTGATTTGTATTATTTTTAAACCACGTACGCCGACACGACTCATTCATCAATCATCCTGGTGAAGCTTGAAGCAGCGACAATTAAAACCGGTGTCGTGGCGCGCCGCAAGCGAAGAAGTCGTTTTGAATTACGTTTAATTAATGGTGGTGGATTACGTGCGAGTTAAAACATCATCTGGCTTTCATTCCTCCATCGCCATCGCCCGAAATTCTATATAAATAGCGCACCAAGCAGGGCCCGTGATTGCTTCACGGCGACCGAGAACAATTGTCTCGCACTTATCCATACTATTGCACAACCTAATCGAGTTACGTCAATAAAGGCAGTGTATTCCACGCAAAACTTCGGAAAACTCCGAGTAGGAACAAATTAGCTTACTAAACGCCACTAACCAGTTTAATAACTCAATTACGAGCATGTGATGCGCTTCTGGGTGTAATTACAATGAAGGGTCATGACAGTTCAGCACAGACACGCAACAAACGTAATTTTAGGTTTAAGGAAAGAAGACTGCGACGCTATACCCTTTAACTAACCACTCGGATATTAGTTTTCGTACCTTTGCAAAAGCAAACTTGTTAAGCTGTAAGCTGTGAAAAGTTTTCGTACCACTTCCGCACATTTTGATGCACGAAATTAATTAACAACACCCAAAGAAGCCTAGGCTGTCATGTTTTAATTTCAAATTTTGATGAAGATATAGTTATAATTAGTAATTTTAGTTTTACTATTAAGAAAATTGGATTTCTGAGCATTATTTGATGGTTTTTGATAAATAAACGTGTAAATAATATAGTTTTTCACTGTTTTATTTTCAATTTCACTAGTAGTATATTTTCGATGATTCCAGGACCACGTAAATATCTATTATTTATCTACTAGATGGCGCAACAAATAAATGACTACGACAACGTCTTTGGAAATGAGGATTTTCTAGCCCATTTATAGTTTCAAGTTTTACGACTAGATGGCGCCACATTGGATAGTTTTTATTAATCAACAAAACTATACAAACAAAAAACTGATGGACTTGCAAACTTTGTCTGGTGACCTTTAACAATGCTTCTATAAAATGAAGAAGAAGAAAAAAACATAAAATTTCAAAGCTTTATTTAAAACTTACACCTCTTAATTGAAATTACTCTGCAGGCAAACCAAGACTAAATTTAATCTGGAATCAGAGTGCTCCAATTGTTGGCCCTGTGTACTCCTCTCTCCCAGCTCCCAACTTTCTTTAACGCGCGCTTCCTTTCATCAATTTCCACCCGGAGCTACTTACTCATTAACAAACAAGGCGAACAATGCTTTGCGAGTATTTTTTCACCGTGTTTATGTTTTCACTGTAAACACCAAAACCTCTTTAACACTGTAAAACAAAAATAATATTTACAAAAATAATTAGTATTTATCTCACTTTCATTTACTCATTTTCGCTTTATCCCATCTTTCTCTCTGTCTCTCTCTGTGTTTCTTTCTGATACAAATTCATATAAACATATAAACAAAACAAAACAAAAAAGAAGATTAAATACAAAATGGTTAAACACAATAAAATTTATTGTAATACAAAATGTAAAGATATTCACATGATTCCAAGATGCACTCTACCTGTTTTCATCCGACTTGCTGGCAAGTAAGGGAAGATATGACAGCATGTGTGATATCTTGCTGTGCACCACCAACCTTATCGCCCGAATGCATTCTACTTAGGTGAAAGCTTTTGTGCAACGGCAGGAGGTCCTGCTATGCACGAAATGCACTCGCATTGTCAAGTATAATTCTTCCCTCGAATGCTGTACAATTCCCAACGCGGTTAGGACCACTCCAAAACGTATATTAAAAGGGATTCGAAACATGAATATATTACGTATGCATGTTTCATTTAAATACTGGAAATTTTATTAATTTACGCATAATTTATGTCAATTTATTTCTATTTTATCATATAATATTAGGTACTCTTTAAATACCGTTAATAGATGGATTTAAGAACGTTTTAAGCTTTGCTTTACTACCCTTTTATTACCCTTGTTATTTGTTGATTTTCTATAATTTTAATTCAAAACTACATAACTGTTAAACAAACTGTGAAAAAAAATTAAAGAAAATCGAACTTTCCAGGTCAATTCTTCTCAATTAATTATAATAATTACAGTTTCAATGATATTTAATAAAACAAATCCGGGAAATATATAAATTTTTAACTAATATATGCCAATGTATTTCTACTCTTCATATCTTATTAGGCACTTTTTATTAGGCACTTTTAATACTGTTATCAGAGGAATCAAAAACAATTTAAGCATTGTTTCATGGCTTGTCCTTTGTATTTCTTCGTTTGCCATAATTTGAACCCCAAAACACATTTTGAATATTATTCATAAATAACACTAATTATAAAAGTTATAAATAATAGTTTGAGTATTTAGTGCCTAGTGGGAACAAATATGTAAATAATGAATACGTTGAAGAGTCTATGATGAAATTGCATTTAAAATCATTAACAACAATATTATACATTATAGTTTGAATATTCAATATATTTATTCATTTATTGAAACGTGAAATGAAAGTGTTAAAATTTATACGGCTATGTAATTCTTTATTATGTAATTGTATTTAGCAAAGTGTGTAGAAGGTACATTAGAAATTTTTAAAACTTTCAAACTCCATTAAAATTATTAATAACACATGTAATAATAATAATATCACATAGGTCGATAGACCACCTCTGTGGGTCTTTCCGACATGGATATGTTATTTGTATATTGTTGTATTGTTGCTATTTACAAGTATGTTTGTGTTTATACAATTGTTTGTTCTTTGGTATATGTTGTTGTTGTAGTTGACAGTAGTTCTCGTAGTGAGTTGCAGATGTCAGTAGAGTGATGTGTGAAGTTGAATGTTGTGTTTGAAGTTGAGAGTTTTGGAGTTGTATGTGTGTGTGTGTGTGTGTATGTGTGGGTGAGTATGTGAGTATGTGAAGTTATTGTGTGAAAAATGATCACACTGTGTGATGTCCACCCCGAGGACTCGAACCTCGTCCGCCGGCGTGATACGCCAGGGTGCTACCCACAAGCTACCCGGACGGGCTAACACATCATTATACATGTGTTGTAATATAGTTGTAATAATCAATATATTTATTCAATTATTGAAAAGTGGGATGAAAATGTGAAAATGTATCATAATTTATACCAATTTATTTCTATTTTTCGTACCATATTAAACAGTTTCTATTAAGTTCTTTTAATAGGATTATTAAAAGAACGATTCACGCATTGATTCATTGATTACCCTTGTTTATTCGTTCATTTTCTCTAATTCAAATTCAAAAATACAGAAATGTTAAACTAATTTTGAATATTATTCACAAATAACATTATATATGAAAGTTATAAATAATAGCTCGAGTAGCTTTAGCTGCTAATGGGAACAAATATGTAAATAATTCGTACGTTAATGGATGATTAAATGGCTTTTAAATTTATTAATAGCTCTAATTTACAATAAATTTCAGATTGAATCACAAATATATTTATGTGTTTATTGAAAAGCGAGATTAAAGTATTCAAATTTATCTTATTAGAGTATTGTTGTTAAATTAATTAGTCAGTTTGAGTAAAATTTGAAAACTCTCTAAGATTCATTGAATTTCTCAATTAGTATAATTTCAGCTACAATTTTGTTTGAGAAAAATGCAAATGCTTGCAAGTGATTACTGTATAAACAGTATAATAAAGAGAGAAAATGTATCATAATTTATACCAATTTATTTCTATTTTTCGTACCATATTAAACAGTTTCTATTAAGTCTTTTAATGGGATTATTAAAAGAACGATTTACGCATTGATTCATTGATTACCCTTGTTTATTTGTTCATTTTCTCTAATCCAAATTCAAAAATACAGAAATGTTAAACTAATTTTGAATATTATTCACAAATAACATTATATATGAAAGTTATAAATAATAGCTCGAGTAGCTTTAGCTGCTAATGGGAACAAATATGTAAATAATTCGTACGTTAATGGATGATTAAATGGCTTTTAAATTTATTAATAGCTCTAATTTACAATAAATTTCAGATTGAATCACAAATATATTTATGTGTTTATTGAAAAGCGAGATTAAAGTATTCAAATTTATCTTATTAGAGTATTGTTGTTAAATTAATTAGTCAGTTTGAGTAAAATTTGAAAACTCTCTAAGATTCATTGAATTTCTCAATTAGTATAATTTCAGCTACAATTTTGTTTGAGAAAAATGCAAATGCTTGCAAGTGATTACTGCATAAACAGTATAATAAAGAGAGAAAAGTGAGATAACCACAACGTGTTTTATCTCATGCATGGCTGATGCTCCTGCAGGGTATTGTATGCGCGCGAAGAACGTGAAGAACGTTTTCAGCCGTTCAGTTCTGTTCCCGGTTGCTATTCTCATCTGCCTGGCACCTCAAAAATGCGCGCCGCGGAGTGAGCAAAGCAGTCAACACATCACCGCGTCCGGCCGCACTTGTTCCATGCTTGGGCCGTTTGTGTACGGCCTGCGTACCTTATTGTCGACACAACACAATCGCCGAGCGTTATCTCTCGCGGGCGCGTAGTGTACAACACAACACAAGTTGAAATAGGATTCCCCGCGAACAATTCGAAACTATTTCGGAAAACCTACAGCATCGCAATCTGTAGTGGAACTTAAATTAAGCCGCAACAATAGAAAACCTTATTGTGAGTGAGTGGGTGCAGGCAATAGTCGGAGCAGACAAGACGAGACCACCCAGGACGAGAAATGTAGTAACTCCTTGCATTACGAGTACATCCCGGCGATCATCTCAGCACTGCAATGACGATGAAAAGGCGTACTTTGTAAAGTGAATTTGCACGTGGTGCGCAATGAGTGTGTGACAAACGTGAGGCAAGTGGCACACACACACACACACACACACACAAACTTGGGACTAATCTCGGCGTCTTCATCTCGAATCTTCGTCTTCATCTGCTGTTACAGCGATGCGCATTGTGGAGCTTTTGCAACTCGCTGCGAGTTTGCTTCTCATCACTCGTCCATCTTTCGCAGGTTAATTTTTTTTCAGTACAAACTGTAATGATATACATACATTAATGTTCTAATTCCGAGTGAAATTTCATATTTAGCTACTGGCTTGTAGCTTAACGAGAATTATACGTAACAATACATAATTTAACCAATGGGGAAGTAGCACAATGCAGTTAATTCTAGGAAAATATTTTGTATTTGTTTTAATATTTGTTTGTTGTGCAGGAGAAAGGGAAGCGGAACAGAGGTATGACTGAATAGAGTGGGGTGGAATACAACAGTTGTATTTTTATTTTTATTTATTTTGGTTGCAAATATTAGTAGTAAATTATTGTTGAATTTTATTTTATTTTTTTTGAGGTAATGTAAAAGTCTACTGGAGAATGGTTTTTGTAAAGTTAACGTTAAATGCCAAAATAAAAGGTTATCTATCTATCTATTTTTTTGAACTCAAATCATTCAATAGCTCATATTAGAATCATTTTATAGACAATTAAAAGAAGATTTTATTGATGTCACGAAATTAAAAAGACCTCATGTACAAATATGCGATAATGTCAATTAAAGTTACATCTTTCAATTGTACATTTTTGGAAAATACTTGATATGTACGCTGATATCTTCTGCTCCCCGACTAGTCACCACCATATTAGGATCATTTAATAGAAAAAGCTGATTTCAGGGATGTTAAACAATTGAAAATATCTTGGGTGCAAATACATGAAAATGACATTTAAAGTTACAGTTGTTCATGTATATTGTAACTCATTAGGAAATATGTTACATTTATCCTGATATCTTTTTAACCCAGAGCAGTCACTACGTAATATTAGCAACGTTGGATAGCGAATTAAAAGACGATTTTATTGTATTTACGCGATTAAAATAATTTGGTTTATGAATATACGGAAATATCGATTAAAGTTAGTCTTCAAACGTAAATTGTATTTTTTGGAAAATATTTTATATTTATACTGATATCTTTTGAACCAAGGATAGTCGCTAGCTCATATTAGGATCATTTGATAGAGAATTAAAATAATATTTTATTGACGTTAATTAATTTACAATATCTCATGTGTATATATACGAAAATATTAATTAAAAATACCACTTTCCTATTAAAATTGTGAGCGTCGGGGAACTATGTTATATTAGTGTTGATATCTTTTGAACCCAGACCAGCTGCCAGTTAACATTGGGAACATTTGATTGAGGATTAAAATACGATTATATTGATGTCAAACAATTAAACATATCTCATCTGCATGTAAGCGATAATGTCAATTAAGATTACAAATGTCATGTAAATTGTATTGGAAGTGCTAAAATAATGATACTGCGTGCCGAAAGACTATGTATTCGATAGCCTGTTGTTTTTTTATTAATAATAATAATGATACTGCAGTAAATTTATATTGACATTTCACATTACACTTCCATAAAATATATTCATTAAAAATATAACTGCAATTTGTAGTGATTATCTGCATTCACGAAAACTGTAATTCCCAGCGCAATTCTCTCAGTTTTGTTCTACAGGGCTACATCTTAACGTGAAGTACTCACCTACTTCCTATCTAAACAACACGATTTCGCAATTTCGCGCGTATCTCATTGCTAAATGCCCGTATTTATAAATGCGCGCACCGCTGATGTACGAAATTGTAGGACGGACGTGCAAGTTTGTTGCGCTAGTTTCGCGTTACCCGCGTAATCCGAGTATCTCTTGTCCTAGTCTACTCGTATATGAATACGATAAAGAAAGCCGTTACGCTACTCTCAGCACGAGATAATGCACGAGGCATCATGTCGACCGGAAGTTTTTTGCGAAGGAAATTTAAAGCGGCGCGCAGACAATCGCACATTGTCGCAGCGTGCCTCGTTGACAATACACGCCGATGTACACGAAATGTTGCCCATCGTAACCCATCTCACCCCAACTCATCTAGAGAAAACTTCCAGTTTATTGTTCCAACTTCCTTCCATGCTTGTCACGTATGGAGGGATGCGTTTTGCCAAGTTACGTACGACTTAAGTTGCGAGTTAAAAATACTTGCGACCGTTTGCCAGAACTCAGAACAACATACCATGTTTTGTTTGCTTATGAACCACTTTAAGATGTAGGACAATTACATTTTGTTTAGTTTTGAAATAGACTAGGCATGTTGAATATATTTTATTGGTGATGTTATACAGAATACGGAGTTTTATGTTTGTAAAATTTAATTTAAGTTCGTAGTTTTAGAATAGTAGTTTTTGTTGAAATTTTGAATTTTTGTTGGACGCCAATTAATTCTGATGAATAACAGGCTAAGACCTGTTATTCATAAACATTTCCCGGGAAGTCCCAAAGCCTGACTAAGGTTTTGATAGCTCTACTTATGTTTTAATGCATTTGGAATCAATGAAATTTCGTTCCAGAGAAGTCTAGGTTTTTCAGACACTAGTCTTCCCATCAAAACAGGTTCGCAGCTCCGAAAGTTTCAGGGAAATGACTATGAATACCTATATTAGAATATTAGTAAAATAAATTTTCAAATAAATCTTCCAACACATATTTCAGGGAAATATCTCTATAAAAATAAGATTTGTTGAAAATTTCGCTTCTCTAAGTTAGTTTCAAAATGAATAAACAGAATTCCTTCCAAACATTCAGGATAATTATACTTCCTTCCTAATAAAATAGTCTAAAACTCTAAAACATTATTCATTACTGATAAACAAGAGGAAAAAATGGTGGAATCATTTAAGTTAGACATTTTTTCATTCTCAACTGCAAGGTCCGACAATTACATCCGCTTCCGGAAAGTTCGCTTCAGCATTTCCTCATCGCGTTGATAAAAATTAGCCTCGTTAGTTTCCCACATAGCGATGACAGGTTAAATCGTTAGGGTTGTAGCGGCGCGACGCGCGACAAAGAAAAGCAAAAGGGGAAAAAAGAAGATCAACGCGACACAAAAGGCCGTTAAATTTCAGCATTGTTAAAATCTTCGCGCGCTGTGCACGCGGACGGCTCCTTTTTCTTATCCACTTGTCCTCCCAGGGCCCTTATGTGCAACTGCTTCGCTTGGGAGGGTGTGAAGAAAAAGGAACGTAGAAACAGACGAAGGAACAGTTCGCACACGAACCCGAATAGTAGTGCGTTTTGAGCGTGGACAGTTCCCAACACCGGAAAACAAGATTTGCACTAGTTAGGAAAAGACCCATGGGCTAATAGGAACTAGTTAAAGTATCACAGTTTTGAGGTTATTTAGTGAGACTTTGGAGGATTGATGAAAAGTTGGAACAACAAATGAACGGAAACGATTCTCCTAAAAACATGAATAACTCGGAAGCTACTCGTTGGATTCACTTCTAGCATGGCATGAGTTATTTCGTGAATCATATTTTTTTCTATTTGGTTCTATTACTCTGGCACATGAGAATTATTTTGAGTTAGTTAAGACGGTTAACTTCAAATGCTAATAGGAATTGGTTAAATTATCACATTTTGAGGAAACTCTAGAGGAAAAGTTAGAACAGTCAATGAAAGGAAGCGACTATGAATAGCTGGAGGTCTCTGCTAATAAATTAATATCACTCGTTGGATTGCTTAAAAATTTTCAGCATTTATCGACAGATACTTGAAGAATAAACGAATCTATACATTGATTCTTTAAAATTTCTGACTGCCCCTTAGAAGCCGTAAGAAAGATTGTTAGGCATAATCCTCTTGAAGTATCTTCAATGAGCTTATGGGTTTTCAGACGAGGGAGATATTATTTGCATGTATCTTTCTGCACAATGTGCAATCATGCGCAAAAGACTTTGATCTATGTTTAGCGCAAGTTCAAACGACGCGTGCAAACTTCACATCTCTGCGAATTAAATGGCACGTGTCATCACACAAGAAATAATGACATTATGTTGGAACACGTTTTTCCAGCACCCCGTAATCCGTGATCTTTGTGCGGCTTGGTGCAGTTTTTGCAATGTAATATCTCTCTGTTTGAGCATGTCCAGACTACAAAGTGCCACGCACGCAAAGGTGAAGATTGCGAGCGTAATGTGTAATTACGCGTCGTTTCTCATCCTCGCGTGTAAGACGAGCGAAAGTCCACCGTTTGCCGGTTGAATTTAATGAAGTTAAGCCATCCTTATACGGTGCGGTGCGGCACGACAAGCCGGAGGAGTTTACCTACACACCACTGCCAAAAGTTGGTGAATAATGTGGAGATGAACACAACGCGCCAGCGTCGATGCGGAAAGTTTTGCGCTGCTCTCTCGTGTGTTTGGTCGGCTTGGCGGCGGCGATGATGGCTGGAATGGTTAGTTCGAGTTCACCGCGCTTCCGCCAACCCCCCCAAAACTGCTCGCACTCGCGATGCTATGACATAATCATCTGCGCTACGATTTTGACTTTTATTGGACGTAAAATTCCCCACGAAACGTGCTCGTTCTATGCCTACCGCCGACTCCAGTCAGCTGTCGGTCATAAAAAAAGAGGAACAAGTCAACGATGAAAACAATGCATTCCATGGTTATTTTTACGACTCGAAAGCTGTAAATACGAAGTCAGTTCACAGAAATAGTTTAATTAGACACCTTGAAATTTCTGGTTTTAGAATGTTACGCCATCTGTTTATGTTTTTTTTAAAACTACTTTACCAGTTTTAATCCGGTCGAAGACATAATTTTTCCCTTTTCCAATTAAATTTTACATAACTTTCCCATTTTCTCTGAATATTAATGTCAGATAACATTGAATACTCATCAATCACCTGAGAATAAACAATTTTCGCTAGAATAGTATATAATTTAGGGAAACATTATGTTGTTGTAGGCTGTAGTGTCATTCTCAATAGTGTTTTACTGACCGAGGGATTGTCAGATCCTGTGATGTTAAACCGGATGAATGATAACACAATAATAATGTCCATGTTTTGATGGCGCTCGTGACATTACAGCGCACTCTACAGCCGAGTTGAGACCTCTGGTGGGATGAGGTTACAACACTAGTGCCACACGACCTCAATTAACAAACACAATTGCACTGCCATCATCCAACGTGTCCATATAATCGCTGTTTCCCAGTTTATTACAGCCGCTTATTTACTGATATTCAAATCCAGAATAGTGTGCAATGTTTCAGTCCCCTCTTTACGACTTTATGACCTACAAAAGATCTTTCTCTATTCTGCTATGTTCCTTTGGCACTAGGGAGACATCTTGACTCTGTTAAGGCGCTTAACTTCTTAGGTATTATGCAAACTATATAGCAAATTATACATTTTAGCTAAAAATACCTAGAAGACACGAGGAAATTACTATAAATTCCTCGGTTACTTCAAAGTCAGTTCCCTGTGTATTCCTTGGTTCAGAATCACTATTATGTACAAAGCTAGAATCTAATTGGTAGTATTAGTCGTCCATGGAACGAATTTAGAATAGGAGGACTTCTTGATTTATCAAATTGACTATGTGGAGACAAGGTTCTGAGCTTAGAAGTACCCAGAGATTGTTAATGGCACAGATAGTGGTTTACAATCAAATGTAATTATAGAATTTTCTCTATCAGCTTTCAGATCTTGTATTTTAATAAAACAATCTATTTCTAGCAAGACATGAATCAAGTCTTCAGTCAAAAGATCTTTCTCTAGTCTATTCTGTTATTCTGGACTAAGATGTCTGTTAATATTCTTAACTTCTTGTCTTGATCACACTGGAAGTTACGGGGAAATGACTGTAAATTCCTCGGCCACTGCATACCTTGCCCCTGTAACTTTCTATGTTCAGAATCACTTCTAGGTACCAATCACTAGTAGAGCCTGAAATTGCTAAATAGACTCTATTAAGACAGGGCTTCGAGCTTTAGATATTTCCAAGGTCTGTTAATGTCTAGGATAGTGTTTTACAGATAGTGTCATGACAAATCTCATCCAAAAATAATCTCTATCACCTTTCAGGTCATGTACTTTCCTAAAACAACATTTTTCTTCTAAGACAAAAGGGAATGAAGATAGTCATTGCTAAGGCTTAACTAATTCCAAGTAAAGATGTCTCCCTAGTGGCAGAATATGGAATGATCCATCAGCTGATGGCCCAGTTAATTGAGTTTTCTAAGGGTGGGTCTATCGCTTAGTATGTTAAAATGTTAACGCGTGTTTTGGGATGATGTTGATGAAGATATAGCCGTGGATATGTTGACAAAACTATTAAATCAGTCGCCTGGCGATCTGCCCAGATGTGTTTACGGCCTTCCCACGATACCGTTCCTCGTTGATGTGTTTCGGGGGAGTTGGTAACGTTTTGGTGGCAATAGCGGTGGCACTTAAAACGCTATAAAATCGCACTCGATATACGATCGCCCACCGTTGCCTCGCACTTCTCGGTGGAAATTACGACGTGCGAATGCTACCAATATCCCATCAACCTTCCGCGAATCGATGGCAAGTCACATAAACGTTCGCCGTTCGAATATTTGCACGCGTGCCATCGCATCGCATCGCTTCCAGATAAATCGTATTACGGCATTAAAAAGATATGATAATTGCTTGAAGACGTTGAGATTAAGTAGATTCTTAACAGTCTAGTGCCCAAAGTGTAATTAGCAGTTTGCGCTCTGCTCCAACTATTTTAAGACTTTAAGTCCTCAGACAATTCGAATTAGATCAGAATTCATATTCCTGGCCGGCGTCCAACGATCGCAGCGTGGAACTCCTCGAGTAAAACTTCCAGTTTAAGGCTTAACACTGTTCGTAATGCGCTTTCTTTTCAAACAAGTATTTATAAATCTGTCCGCATGTCGTATATTGTGAGCAAAGTCAAGTTATGTGCGTAATAAAAAAACGCGTGCGAGTTGTTAGGGCTGTTGTTGATGCTTGCGCGTGATGACGAGCGGAATAAATGAACTCTGATGGCACATCCCAACATACTGGGCTGTCAAAAGCTTGAAGATCTCAACAGCTGACACTCTGGCAATACCGTCGTCGCCCAGCAAATGAGTAGTTGGGAACATCTTACTGCCGAGCTTACGTAGAATTGAAAGCTCCGAAAAGCGTGCAAACAATTGTTCAATGGGCGACGATCGGAGCATTGTTGACAGATCCTTATCCGCGATAATAAATCAAACGCACTGCACGTTTTCCCCCTCCTTCTTTTTTTCTCTGCTTTTTCCCTCTCTTGTTGGTCACCCAATCCTCCAGGCGCATGTGTTTTGTTTGCAAGAGGTACTCAAAACGTGTGTGCCCTCCTTGAACGCCTTTCGCTCCCAAAATGCGGGTCACACTTCAAAACCCTCCCGGAAATTTCAGGGAGCATTGTGATTGATTTTTTTAAATTTACCCCGCTGATATCATGACCAAACTTATGGTGAAATGCGTCAAGCGTTGATTGAGATTTCAGCTCTTAAAAGCAATTGAAAATTCAATATCAGACATTGAACAGTGGTGTGAACAAAAACTTTCATGCATAATTTAATTTACCCAGGGGAATCATGCTAAATATACCGAAGTTTGGGGATTCAAACCCGGTTGATGCATCATATTTATAATTTTAATTATCGTTGAAGATCATTAATTCTCAACTAAATAGTTACTAATAATAAATCATTCAAATTAATTAATTCAAAATAATTAATTCAAACTACTAACATTTAAGGTTAATGCTTCGCCTATACTGATTTTTTTCTGGACATAAATATATGGCATGCCTGTAATTTATAGTTTAAGTAATCTGACTAAGTTTGACCAAGAATATTTTTTCTTTGGACGTGAATATACGTTATGCCCATTTACAGGGTTAATTCAAGCCAATTACTGATAGTAATCCGAAAATAATGGTCAGACAAGTTTAATCGATATGTCTGGGCTGATTTTTCTCTGGACGTATATATACGTCTTGCCAATTTTCTAGCATAATTTATGGAATATGTTTCAGATGATATCATTACGATAAACTTATCAATTGATTGAGATTTTAACACTTAAGCCCAATCCAAAATTCAATATCAGCGACTGCAGTCATGAGGAACAAAAAAGTTTTCTGCATAATTTACATTGGCGAAGGGAAACAAAGCACATGAGCGGTCAGGAGGAGGGCGAAAAGGCGCCGAAAAGAATGGGATTTGCAAGGGAGTCGCGAAATCGCGGCCTGGCGCGAGTTCGTTCGAATTTATGAGAACTGATTAAGCACTCGTGAATAAAAAGAGGCCCTCGTTATGGTTATTAGGAATATTTACATAAAACCCACAGCCACAGACCGGTTGTACTCTAAAGCAATTTGGAATCCCGCACACAAAAAAACGCAAGCCGAAAGAAAAAAAAAAGTTGATAAAAAAGAGTGCGGCCACCAAAAAAAAAAACGCAAAATACATAATTGCATCGTGCAAATAATTTCACAGCAGGGAGGGTTCAGGGAAATTATCCCCACAGTGTGAGTGAAAAGCGTTTATGAGTGCTCTCAATTAAGGTGCACATTTTTCGACGTTTTATAATCTTCCACCAGAACCGGAGCTGTGCGGTGTCAGTACACATAATAAGTAAATCCAGACGAAGAAGAAGCAGGTGGAATATTGCACACTTGGTATACACGTCTAATTTTTATCGTTTATGAACTACATTAACTAGTAAAGTTTTAATATAATTAAAAACTCGACCGGTACGCGGTGGGAGCCTAAAAAATACAATTTTTAATGCAAGGAGAAAGTAATTTTCATGCGGCATCAGAGTTTTATACTTGGCGAGGTAAATTAACATAGTATTGACTCTGGAGGGAATTAAAAAAAGTTTTTTTTTTAATATTGATCCTGGGTGGATTTATTTTTAATCTGTAAAACCACATCGATAGGTAGGTATGTGGAAAATAACTAGAAAATCCTTTTGCGTGTTTTGATTTCCGATTGTAGTTCACTTGCAATCCATTTACGTGTTTGCCAACCTAGTGAAGCCTAGTGAACACGCATTCGTAATCCTTCTGAACACGCATTGTTTTAGTAGTTATCCCAGCGACAGGCCGTCGCAATTCGTCACGCATTCGTGGCGCATTCAGTTGGATCATTTTATTGTTCACGCCGCTGCGTGCCCCACCCATAGACGCAATGAAATTGCTGTTTGTAATTAATTAGAACAGCTCGCATTATCTATCGGAAGAAATGACTGTCTAAAACATTTAATTGTAACATAATATATGATATTACCCAGCGGATTTTATGAGCTATTTTTAATGAAACACTGTTTTATTGCTTTACGTTGAGGTCGTTTATATACCTCATTCCCAAACTCTCTTAATCAGTTAAATGAATAAATATTTTCGAATTCTAAATGAATTCATATAATTAAACATCGTTTCCATGATTTACATTGAAGACGTATATACACGTCATGCTCTTATAATCGTTTAAATAACTAGATAAATCGCTCCAAACAACATCAGGAATAAGACAAGGGGACAGCCTCAGCCCTCTATTATTTAATACAATTATGGACCAAATTATATCAGACACCAAGAAAACAACTGAAGGGTATAAGATTGGAGAGAACAACATACAATGCGTTTGACGAAGACAGATTGCAAAGGTTAGCCCACGCATTCGAGAAATCGTCAGAAAAACCTTAACATGATTATCACAACTAAAAAAACAAAATATATGGTAATCTCCAAAATACCCATCAGGACCAAAATTATTATTAATAACTCAACCGTTGAACAAGTCTCGCAGTTCAACTATCTTGGAGTAAGAATCTCTAGTTGGGGAAACCTGGCAGAAGACGTCAGACAACTGGCCAACAAAGCAGCCAGAATATCTGGATGCCTTCGCAACTCTATATGGAAGAACCGGAGCATGTTAATATCCTGTAAACCTTCTCAACGACCTTCTCAACCTACGCGGCGGAAACAAGAGCGGACACCGCCCTCACCAAACGCATACTCAGAACAACAGAGATGCACGCTCTAAGAGCAATAAGCGGACTAACCATCTGAGACAAGAAACGGGATAGCGATATTAGAAAGAGGTGCAATGTTCTAGACATAATGCGATGGACAAGAAATCGTAGGAGGATGTGCAACGACCACGTTGACAGAATGCAAAAGAGGGCAGACCACAAGTAAAGCGCCACACCGACAGGCCACCGAAGAGATGGTCCGATAGATGGACATCAATATCCCAAGAGAAGTGCCAGTAAAAGACAAGCTAACCAGCTTAACATAATAAGAAGAAGAAGATAATTTAGAATTATGATTGTTTTCATAAAATTAGACATCGTTTAATTGTCTTACGACGATGACGTATATATACGTCCATCTCAAACTTCCTTTGAATCAGTTAAATGAATGCACATTTTAGAATTCTGATTGTATTCATACAATTTAACATCCTTTATATGATTTACATTGAGGACGTATATATACCTATTTCTCAAACATAACGTATATACATGTCATGTTTATTGAAGCAGGTTAATAACGAGATATTTTGAAAGAATTAATTGACATTTTTGAGTTTCTTCCAGATTTTCATTTAAAACATATCAAACGTGACGTCCTACATGTCTACCCAGATGCATCCCCACGTTTCGATGCAATTATCCAAGACATCGATGCCAATATCGGCGAAACTGTTCTCCTCCCCTGTACGGTGAGAAATGTGGGAGACAAAGTCGTAAGTAGAAAAGTCACAATCAGTGCAAATTTGCAGTGAAACCGATCAAAATATACGTTCGATATACCAATCCTAATGTCCTAATGGCACGCGCCAAATTAAACTGAGCTCAAGCGCCGACATAAATCATGTACATACTCGAACGTATACAACTCCCAAGATTGTTGCGATCTCTGCTTTGAAACATCTACTAATTAACTTCAATTTGAGAGCAATTTCGGTTCGAAAATGCAATTTGCGCGCACACACAACAGTTAGCCGTAAAATATCTCAGCGTAATGAAACTATGCATGTGCAGTTTCCAATTATTATACAGTTAGCAAGAAGCACTTAGATCGAACGCAAAGCAAACACAAACGCTTATTAAAATATAACAGGTCGATACATTTATGCATGTTTGACTAGATCGTTACATTTTATGGAAGGATAGTTGAAGTTGTGATATGATCAATTTTCATCATGTCAACTTTCATTTTTATTGATAATTAAAAATTGACATGTTGGTTTAAGTTGTATCTGTAGTATAAGCAGGTGTAATTAAAGCAAACAACGTGGAGTCTTGAGTGCATGATGTATAGAGGTAGATTGATTAAACTTTGGTGCAAAATACCGGGGCAAACAAGCTGATTACTTATTCAGCTGGTGGGTTACCTTCGATCTTGACTCGATGAACACATTGATATACGTTGCTATAGGTGTTATTGCCCGGAGGTTGAAGTAAAGAACAAAAGACTGGTGAAGAGATTTTTAATTGCACAGTTCAGAAATTGAAATATTACTCTTCGGAGTTTTTAAATACTATGAAGAGTGGAATAATTTTCGTAAATCATTTTCCAAATCATTTGTTGGATATTACTGTTATGTTGGTTATAATAATGTTGCAGTTGCATTAGTCATCAAATCTTACAATTATACTCGTAGATAATTTAATAAAGTACACTTGAATAAATTTGAAAAGCCTATTTAAAGGAATATCTTAAAATAGGCAACCCAACATACACATATTGAGTTTTCTGACCTCTTAAGACTAAAAAAATCTCAATAATTTTGATTGTTTTCTATTTCTGAGAGTTCAGTTTATTGTGATCTGCCGCGTTAACTAATTGTAAATCATAAAAATAGTTCGTATGAGAACAGTTTTATTCATGAAATAATCAAAATTTGTAACATATGCAATTCAGTAAATGTGAAAAACGCAAAATAATAATAACAAATTAGGTAATATTAAGGCATTTGTAATATAGGCAACCCAACTTACGTAAATTGTGTTCTTAAGACTATAAACTCTCAACAATTTGGAAAGTTTTCTTTAAATGTCAGTAGTTTATTGAGATAATTCCAGTTTTCTGCCATATCATAGGTGAACTCAATCTAAAACAAGAAATTGTTTGTGTATGAACAGTTTTATTTATAAAAATATCAAAATTTGTGTTGTCTACGTTTCAATAATTGTGAAAAACGTAAAATTATATTTAAAATTTACCACATACACAAGTTGCGTTTTCTGACCATTTAAGACTATAAACTTTCGTCAAATTTGGATAGTTTCCTTTAACTAACAGTAGTTTGCTGCGTCAATTCCAATTCCTTGCGTTACCATGGATCAATTTATTCTATAACAATAATTTTGCGTAATTGAGATGATTTGTTCAGGAAATTATCAAATTTTGATTGTTGTACGTTTTAGTAATTATGAAAAACGTAAAATATTAATAAAAATTCAATTGATCAAAATCCAAAATATATTTGTAAAGCGATATCATAACTTAGGCACCCCAACATACATAGATTGGGTTTTAACCCTTAAGACAATAAACTTTCAACACTTTTGATAGTTTTCCTTGATTGTCGGTGGTTTACTGCGTCAATTCCAATTTAACACTGCGTAACTAAATCAAGAAAATGAAATATGTTTCGTTTTTCTCTACAAGAATCTGAACTCTTAACTCAACTGCAATTTATAAAATTTACGACGTTGGTCAATTTCGGACCTTGAAATATATCCAATTAAAAACAACATGATTTAAATCCCACGCAACAATCTTCAACAAGTCATACCAAAAAATCTACTCTCTTCTCCCTTTATTAAAACTCGAAATAATTAATTAAAAATGACCCATAAAATTAGTAAATAACTTTGACCAAAGCAACCTTTGCTGAAACTCAAGAACGTTCCGGCCAAGTGAAATACTATCTCATTCCGTTCGTTGGTTGAAAATTGTAGTGTTAGAATTTAAATTGAAATTACATTTCGCATGGACTAGTCGTACGTCGAGGTAAAAAATGCAAATTGGTTAAATTCCGCGCGTAATTAGATTGATGTAAAAAATATCGCGCTGCATTCATTCGTCTGCTGCAAATTGCAATGTCGGTGTAACAAAATGCGGCGTAATTAAATCCGGCGTATTTTCGACTGAAATCTCATTTTCAGGTTTCTTGGATGCGCCGCCGCGATTTGTCGATTCTTACCTCCGGGGAGCTGACATTCTCCGCCGATAGCCGATTTGAGAGTGTGCACACTACGGTGGCGGATTTCTGGGGACTTCGTATTCGAGGTGTTCGAACATCGGATGCTGGACAGTATGAATGTCAAGTTAATACTGATCCGAAGATGAATCTTGCTGTTAATCTCATTATTTTAGGTAAAAATAGTTATAGTATCAAATTTAAGAAGAAAAAAAGATATTCATAGTCATTTTCTAGAAACTTTTAAAATTATAAAGAATAACTTTCATGTTAGTACATTAAACTTACATTAAACGTAATATAGCAGGTATGATACGCTAATTATCTACTCCTGTTGTATAATATACACATATCAGTATCGTTTTGATTAAGCAATTGTGTTATTTTCACACATAATGGTCGAGAAAAAGTATCGTGTACAACTCGCATGGAATACCCTTTCCTCACTCGTATGAGTTGCAGCATTCGCTTTTGGCTCATACTACAATTTATCATATCCTTGAGGAAAGGGTACCATCCCATGCTCGTTATACAATATACTATTTTAGAACAGTTAATTATACCACGAGGCGAAATACGTAAATTAGAAATACCAACCAGATCTTATTGTTAGCCCAATGACCTATTGAAAGACAAATTCATGTTGAAGGTATTTTTAACCCCATCACCCCTTTACCCCAAACATTTACTCAATCTCTCTCTCTCTCGCACACTTCTCTCAATACCATGCAATCCCATGCCAAACTCTCTCAAGTGTTTCACCCATCATCATCCATCGCAGTTCACACTTTCGAACCTCGTCTCTCATCCATACTTTCCAGAAGAGATAAGTTGTGGATCACACCTTGTTATTGAGAGGGTTTCTGTAGTAAATATATTCTGGCCTCCTCCCCACAGTTGATTCGCCTGTTACACCAGAGTTGTAAGAACTTCTGTGAATGTGACCCTCTCTAATTTGTTCCTCAATTCTTGGACTATCCCCCGCATTACTATTAGTACCATTAGATAAACCTCTAATTTATATGATTCGGTGGGCTAACAATAAGATCACTCCGGTTAGATTTCAAATCATATTTCTATAAAAACTGAAACATTATTTTAAAAGACAAAAGTCTTGAAATTTCCTCAACGATCTCGTTAAGAAGATTACATACGAGGCAAATAAGTAGATATTTCCCGATTGTAGATGAGAAAAGAGTTGCGACTGAAACAAATTCGCAGTTTACGAGTACGGCGCACATAAAGTCGCCGAAGGAGATCACCACTCGACTCGGCTCCCGAATAGCGCTGACATGTGAGATTACAGCGAACGAAACGATCGCTGGCGGCGACGATCCGCTAATGAAGAAAGCTCGTGTTCGCTGGCTGCACGATGCGCAGGAAATCACCGGCAAGGTGAGTCCGACTTATTGCACCCAGCATTCAAAGGACAATTTCATAGCGTTGCCGGCGCGACGCTCGGGCTTATCACGAACGTGCACTTACGATATTGACTCGCTTGCAAACGCCTCTGTTCCAGTTTGACGAAGGTGGCATCTCGGTGGAAACGGATTATCGACAAGGTCGGATTAGCAGTCGGCTGATCATCAATCTCGTGCAGCTGCTGCATGCTGGCAACTATACTTGTCGGCGGTATGCCGCCAAAGAAGATACGATTACCCTGAAAGTTTCGGATGGTAAATCAAATCAAGCACTCGTATACTGATATCAGTAATTATACATTTGAAATTGTGTGACTTGTTACAGACGAACTTGGGGAAGCCATGCAGAGAGATTCAGCGTATGTTTCGAAATCTTCAAAGATGCTGGTTGAAATTGTGATGTTTTATTACATTTTTATAATAAGTTGCATATTTTTAATTATTGAGTAAGATGTATATAATTCTAATAAATACTATATAATACGAGTGATTGTATAATGGGACAATAGTTAGAACCATTAGATTCATCTTTAATTTACTTCCCCAATTATCCTCGTATAAAATACTTGGGGCGATACAAAAATTCAAATAACTTTTTTATCCGGTGTATTCAATATCTGATTTTTTTCGCAGGTGATAGCTAATTTCAAGACGAATCTATATTTATATAGTTATTTAAGATAACTTATAAAGTACTAGTATTTATTTAATTTTTAAATATTCCAATGGAAATATATGTAGTAATTTCGAATCTATACCCGATGTCGCGTGTAGGGATGTCAACTTTTCACGAAGTATCGATACTTTTTGATATCGATAATTTTGAAACGATACTTTCGATATCCAAGTATCGAAGAAAAGTATCGATACTTATTGGTATCAAAAATACCAATTGGCGCCATCTGTTAATGCATTTTCAAATTATTTTTATTCGTTACAGTGATCTTCCTGTATATTATGGACACACTGATTCTGATGTTATTCCCAAGTAGAGTTTCATTTTGAGAATGAAAAATATCGCGGTAATTCCTAAGTAATAAAATTAATAATTTTAAAATTACTAATTGAGTAAATTAAAAAA
>JAODAC010083387.1:33103-43412 GCA_027575185.1 Mimaenictus wilsoni | reverse complement strand
AAAATAATTTTAAATCTATACACTATCAGGCACCGCTATTATAGAACGATGAGTGACAATACCCATGGTTCTTAACATTCCACATCAAGTAAAAGACTCCGATTCTCGATAACGTTGGCACCACAACAATATCAATGTACTGAAAAATGATTTGAGTTATTCAATATGTACTTAAAGGACAAGGTACTTTACAATTCAACTGTACATTACAATTTCACATATTATGCAATGATACCATTGCAAAACATGTAAATATGTGTTATCAGTTTGGTATAATAGACGTAACGAAGGGAACTATATTCATACTCGGTTTGAAGTAACCATGAAAACCACACTAGTTATTTGTATCGTTCTTAGCGTTTGTGCTTTAACGCTAACATCACCAAGTAAGTTTTTTTTTGTAATACTTTGTTAATCACGTAATAATCAGTAGTTTACTGTATCAATATAATAAATATAATAATCAAATCTAGCATGCCCACAAAGGCAAGAGTGGACCACATGTGGTTCGGCATGTCCTCCATCCTGTAACAGTGTTCCGAACCAAGCGTGCACAATGCAATGTGTGATTGGATGCCAATGTCGTCAAGGATATCTTCTCCACAGTTCTGGCAACTGCGTTCTAGCAAGAGAATGCTAATGAATCTGTACAATTTGCCGAATTTGATATTAATCCAAAAAATGAAATAATCAAATGTTAAATAAATTCTGCATAATTCTGCTTTATTCCAGTTGTTTAGATTCAACCAATAAATAAAGTTTCTATTAAAGGCATAAATGTGTATATTGTATTTGTAAAGTGTTTGTCTTATGACGTGATTTTATTTAATGAGTAATACAAACACATCCAAACACAGAACAGATTATAATGGTAAAACGAAGGTAACACACTATTCAAACATTTCATGTACGTTTCTACCTTTGAAACCTTTCTCCCGGCATGGTCTGGTTTTTAGGTTAGGAGTAGACATGTCAGACGATGATTATATACACAGGGTGTGCTTTTAAACGTGAAAACTTCAAATATCCCACAAAATAAGCCACGTCAAAAAGTAACCATTTCATGGGGGAAAAAAATTATCGTGGTACACTCACTAGGAGAGTCGACGCTCTGTCACATGAGTTTCGCAAAACTAAAAATGGAGTCGGGTACTAGATTTTTGAAAAAAATTATGGTGAAAATCCTAGATAGCACTACCTGATAGTTTCCGAGAAATAATTGTTAAACATTTGTTTGAAGTTAAAAAAGTTTTCAAGTTAAAAACTCACCCGGTATACATATTATTCATTATCAGATACGTATTTGAAATACCAAAATAATCATTTTAAAACGTTTGCATGTTTTGAAATATTTACATAACTCTAATCAGCGACCTTCCACAATCCAAGTCTTATGTCAGAGCTGCATAATTATCACGATATCAACAGTTGGCAATCATAACATGCAGTTCAATACGTTTATTATTCTCGCAATAAATATTGTTCTTTCCTTAGCCCGGGACCAGGGTAAGCATAACCGGATCTGTAGTAGTAGTAGATCACCTTTATTTTGGCATTTAACTGCACCCTTACACAATCCTTCGGCAGCAACCTTTTATATTACATTAAAAAACTCAACAACAATTTAATAATAATATTTTGTCCAGCCAAGTGGCGCAGTGGTCTGGTCGATGACCACTGACCATTAGGTCCCGGGTTCGATTCTCGGTGGGGATGCATTTTAAAGTAAATATGACTAATGACATTGAAAAAGAATTGAATAGAGCTGGCTAATAACCATGGCAGTCGATGCTCGGTAAAAATCAAACAAAAAAAATATTTACAAACCAAATAAATAAAAATACACATGCCTGTATATCACCCCACTCTATTATGTCATCCCTCTCCACCACTTCCATTTTTCTTACACAATTTACCTCACTCACCCTACCACTCTCTTATATTCCTCTTATATTATTATTATATTATACATACAATAAGATGATCCCAAGTATCAATGCCGCTCCTACACCACACACACCTCATGTAATCATACTCCATCCATACTTTTCTTCCCTGCTCTTCTGTTCCACATCTTGCCCAGGCCAGAATCAGTTTCTCTTCTGCGGTCATGTTCTTTTTAACAATATAAGCCCGAATATGTAAATAATAGAGAGTATTTTTTTTTTGATTTTATCTAGAACAATGTGGTATCTTTGAAGAATGGGCTACTTGTGCTTTCGCATGTCCAGAGTCTTGCTTTGCATGAAATTCTAATCAACAATGTACACTGCAGTGTATAATTAGTTGTCAATGTGTACAAGGATACATCAAGAACAGTGTTGAATCATGCGTCCTTCCAAAAGTTTACAGTTAAATATCTTTACCAACATTTCCGCTTTTAAAATAAATATCTGACAATTGCATTTTACATGCTTGTATTTGTTGAGTATATATTTACTACATTTTTAATGTTTTTCAAGCATCAGAACACAAATAGATAGATAACCTTTTATTTTGGCATTTAACACAAATAAAAATCACATTATTCGACGAACAAACATAGACGCGAAAATAATAAATAATGTATATATTTTATAGACTATCAACCCTGAGGTTTTTCCGCCGTATTCGTACATATATATTTTTGTGTTTACAATTTTTATTTGTTTTTGTTGTGTAGTTATGGTGTGTTGAATGTTGAGTGTAGAGAGTTGAATGTTAAGGGTTGAATGTTGAGGGTTGAATGTTGAGTGTGGAATGTGTAGTGTTGTAAGTGATTGTGGCAAGTTGTGGGTGGATAATATTCACCCGGTGGATTACCCACCTCGGGGAATCGAACCCCGTCCTCCTACGTGGTTCGCCGAGATGCTATCACTAAGCTGCCCAGGTGGGCGCGAAAATAATATTATGACTAAACTCGTTTTAACTCCTGCTACTATATTCTCCACCATTCATTCGCCATTCGATGGAATCGTGTTTGCCGACTTTAAAACACACAAAAACGGCGTTATTTTCATGGTGACAGCATGCAGATGGCGCTGTTTACATAAAAACGTTAAGCGCCTTTGTTTGGTTTACGCTCGCTTCGCCAATGATGATCGAGAAACAAACGAGTGCAAAATGTAGTAAAAATGTTGTCGGCCGGGAAAAAGCAACACGCACCACATACTAGCGAGGCAAGCAGCGTACGGTGGAAAAAGGGCGACGCCGCACCGGCTCCGGTCAAACACGAGGTGAAAAACAGCTCGAGACATGACTATAAAATGCTAAACAAGACAATAAACTACAAACGAGGCGATATCCGCGGCGCCGCGGTAAAGTGTGTAAAATATGAGAGGCATTGAATATTTCATGATAACGCTTGCGATGCATAAACATAACTTTTACCATTTTATTAGTAACAATAGTTATTAAATATTGTATAAATAATTACATGATAGGAAGTAGTTTATATGAGCAAGATATGAAGAGGATGTGTGTTGATTTATATAAAAAAAACGATAAATGCATGAAATATGTTATAAAACAAGGTATAATCGATAGCTACATAAAATCGATTAAAAATATTTCAAAAATCGAAAAAAATCGCCCGACGCCAATCGGCATAAAACTCTTACGGCATTATCTTAGATAGTTTATGCGCATTCTCATAAAATTTGGGGTGTGCAGCCCTGATAGTTTCCGAGATATGGATTCATAAAGTCAAAATTTCAAAAATTTTACAAAAATTTTGGTGCAGTTTGTCCTCCCACAGTTTCCCTCCTAGTTGCTTATTTTTAAAAATTTCTCGTACATTACTAATTTGGTTAGTGATCAATCGATTTAGACCAATACAAAGTTGCTACGATGATTAGTTTCGAAGTTATCGCGTTTAAAAAAAAGATGAAAAATACACAAAAAAAAACTACTTATATGAAAAAGAATTAAACGAATTCCGAATCTATAATAACTTTTTGGATTTTGCAATTTTCTGGCCGAGAAATTTTGATTTGATAATTACATGACGGCAACTAAGGAGGAAACTCTGGGGGGGGGGGATACACTGACCCAATCTTAGGTAAATTTTTTGAAATTCGGACTTTATGAATCCATATCTCGGGAAATATCTGGGCTACATGCTCCAAATTTCGTGAGAACGCGCGTGAACTATCTAAGAAAATATCCTGAAAGTTTCATCTCGATCGGGGGTGGTCCATTTTCGCGATCCAGGTGCCCCTCATCCTCAGCCTCATCCATATTTAAGCGTACGTTATAGCTTAAAAACATAGGCAGTTGGGGTACTTGGACCGCGAAAATTGATCACCACCGATCGGGATGAATTTTTTAAAATAATTTTATATAAGTACATAAAAAGGGGAATAAATTAATACATGTGGCATATTGTTCATTTGACAGGTAAGGGTGAAAAACTCCTATTGAAGTTCAGATTCAAATTTTCACAAAACTGCTCATCCGCTGATTTTAACAGCAGTATAAAGGAGTTTTATTCTAAAAAGATTGAAATAAATTTGACACCATGAGAATGTAGAAGAGTTGGACATCATTTTGATGTTTGTTTCATCTTCATAGCTTCATATTTAGTAGGAAAAATCTTGATCAAAAATTCCCCTCGAAAATTTCACAAAGAAAGCGCGAGGTCGTTCGATACAATCACGAATGAATTATGTCACAAAACGCTGGTTTTTTGGCCCCTTTTCACTGCCTAAATTCGGCTCGTATTCACTAGTTTACTCCATTTACAAGCGCGAGTGAAACTAGTTTTACTCACATTTTAAACAACAACAAAAAAATCAACAACTATAACAGATATGACTAAACAGACATTATGCACCCTCATTATGCATAAGTTAAGCTCTAGACTGAAACAACGAAGATCATTTACATCACGCATTCACCACCATGCACTAACGCGTTCGCGTCCATTCCAACATCCGGCGTCCCGGCGCCTCCACCCGTTCACGTTCCTTACCCCGGCGCCTCCACCAAAAAGCCACATAGCATACAACGACATCACCACTCAGCGCGCTCCGTCATTTTTTTTGCACTCGCCATTTTAAACTCGCATTTACGCCTAGGAAAAGCTTGTCATCCGCATGCCCATCTCCTCTTTGGCAAAAGCATGCGCGCTACTTGCTTTGTTGATTTTCTTTTACATTTTTTTTTCAAACTGCACCACGTCTCACATAAATTTACGTCTGTTTACATTGCACATTCTGCAGGCTCCTCCGCCACTTCCTCTACTTTCCTGCAAGCGCTCTTGCATCTACTGGTGTAAGGTTGGGTTGGTTTGGTTGTCACATCCTCACACTCTTATGAATATAAAAATGCTTCAAATAACATGCACTGGAGAAAAGAAAAAGCGAAGGAGGAAAAAGAACGTCCAGGGATATCGTAAATTACTTCCGCTTTCAGGCGAACCACAGAGAGTGGTCTCGTTTATGGGATCTTGTTATTTTAGTATGTGGAGATTTTTTAGATTAAGTTTATAGGTTACAAGACTTGCATTTAGATGTGTTTCGGGGTTTTAGAGTGAGTTCAAAGGGAGAGTACGTTATTTTAAGGTTATTTGATGTTTATTCTCAATCGTCTAGGTATGTTGATGTTTTTTTTATGGTTTTCGGATTGCAAGTCTACATAAACGAATATGTTATAAATAATTTCGGTTAGAAAAAGTTAGGTTAAGTTGAGATATATTGAATTAAGTTGGATTAAGTTGGGTTAAGTTAGGTTAAGTTGTATTAAGTTAAGTATTGATAAGTTGGGTTTAATTAACGTTAAGCTGGGATAAGTTAAGTTAATCTAGGCTAAGTTAGGTTTAGTTGGGTTTAGTTAAGTTAGATTAAGTTGGGTTAAGTATGGTTTAGTTGGGTTTAAGTAGCGTTAAGTTGAGATAAGTTAAGTTAATCTAGGTTAAGTTAGGTTTAGATGGGTTTAATTAGGTTATCTTAAGCTAAGTTTGATTAAGTTTTTATAAATTTGGAAAAGTTAGGTTAAGTTACGTCAAGTTGGGTTAATTAGGTTTCATGTTGGGTTAAGTTAAATTAAGTTGTATTAAGTTGGATTAAGTTAGGTTAAATTAGGTTAAGTTGGGTTAAATTATATTATGTTGGGTTAAGTTGTATTAAGCTGAGTTAAGAATGGATAAGTTGGGTTTAAGTAGCGTTAAGCTGGGATAAGTTAAGTTAATCTAGGCTGGGTTAAATTTAGTAGGGTTTAGTTATGTTTAGTTAAGTTGGATTAAGTTAGGTTAAGTTGGGTTAAATTGAATTAAGTTGAGTTAAGTATGGTTAAGTTGGGATAAGTTAATCCAATTGTAAGTTAAATTAGGTTTAGTTGGGTTCAGTTAAGTTAAGTTAGATTAAGTTGGATTAAGGGAGTTGAAATTATAAGATAGGTTAGATTAAGGTATGTTAAGTTACGTCAAGTTAGGATAAATTAGGTGAGGTTAAGTTAAATTAGGTAATCATTAACGTGGATGTTATTGAAATAGGTTAAAATTGGCCTCTGAAAGCCAAAAAAGCCAATTTATTCAGTGTAGGTTAGTCTCAAGAAGTGCGGCAGAAAAGTTACGCGTAAATTTATAGGTTATACGCGCGTTGAGGCGGGAGCCAATAACGATGCAACTGGACGTGAAACCGAAAAGAATCTACGACGCCTTCCAGCATCCCTCCGCTGTGTCGATGCGACGGCGACGATGGGGAAACTCTTCTAAGCTTATCAAACCGCGTGCTCGAGGCGTTGCGAAACCCCATCACGCAGGAGCGTTTTACCCCCCTCTGGATACGCGGCGTCGGCGTCGCGCAGCAATAAATTACATTTAGCTGGGTGACACACATGACGACGAGGCGGAAATGCGCCCAACGTCGTAATTCACGCCGGGCCTGCCCGACAGCTGATAGTGCACCGCTGAAATATCCTCTCGCCGGCAAATCTACTCGAAATTACTACTAACCTCATTGGTCGAATTCATTAAAATCCCGATTCCAAAGCAGCTCGATGAGTTACTTTTAGGGTTATTAGTTATGCAACTTTTCGTTCGGGTTCATCGAATTAGGAGAATCAGGAGTACCTGGAGAGCTAGCAATGTTCATTTTCAAATTTTAGTTTTGATTTTGTTCAACTAAAATTGATAGAAATATTTGCTATCATATTTGCTATTCATATCTCGTCGTTCAGTTGGTTGCCTAGCATTTCATAGAATGTAGACGACTATAGATGCATCAATGAACGGGATGATGGTCATCATTTTTTGTCCAGGTTGCTGTAATGTGAGATTTGTAATGGAAAATCCGATTTGTATCGATTTCGCCTGGCAATTTCCATCAGAAGCAAGTCATGCATGCATATATGCCCACATCGACGCATACGTGTGTGGCTGATTGCGGACACTATATATGCGAGTATGCGAGGGTTGTACGTACGTGTAGGTATGTGGATGCGACATTCCGAGCCCGCCCTTAAGTGATAATCTGTGCGCAGTCAGACAGTCGCAGCCAGGCGGACCAACGTTTTCGAATGTTGTGATCGTATCGATGCGAATCCGATTGCGCTGTCAAACTCGGCTGCGCGTAATTAAATCCACTCATGGGAATAGCGGGGATACAGGTTTACGCTGTATGCAACCAAGTATGCATTATTGAAGGACGTACGTAGGCAACATGTTTTCCAAGTCTAAACCATCGAAAGCACTGCACATATTTTGTTTGAATGACAAATAGATTTGTTTCATAGCTTCATCTAAAAGCAAGATTAGAATAGATTATAGAGTATGTTAGGTAGTTTAACAATTGTATTAGTATAATTTTAAAATGTTTATAAACCAAAAAAAAGTGAAATAAAAATATTTAAAAAGGTCGTTAAAAGCATAATATTTCATTGAATCATAAAATTCAAATAAAAATGGGAGACGTAAGGGTGGAAAATGAACCGGTGGAAATATGGAAGAGGCAACGGGGCGTCGCTGAGGTTATTGCTTGCCGGAAAATGACGGGAAGAATGCCAATGATCGTAATTACATCGACAACTCGCTTAATGGGTTTGTCACTCTGACGGCTTTTAATTAGTTACCCAGCAGAATGAAGGACATTTGACATTTTTTTATGAAATTCTTTCGTATATTACGATCTTCAATGAAATTTAATTAAAGAATTACATAAGAAGTAAGGAGATAGAAGTGGTGGAAGAAGTGCATCCAGTTTTTAGTAAATTTGACTCTCAACCCATATATCCTTAAGTTGTTTTGTAATATTTTAACCTGATTGAACACATTTATTATTTAGTCCTGATACGGAAAACATTTAAAGATAATATTTAAAAAATGACGATATTAAGGTACGTCATTTTTTTAAATCTTATTCTACTTTTGTTTTTGATTAATTATGATCACACGTAGGATGTTATGATCAATACGGTAGGTGACGTAGTTCTGGGCAAGCAAGCTGCGTCTTTGGTTGCCTACATATTTGATTTTTGAATTTACTTGTATTTTGGAAGCGCCTGCAGCGCCATTACACTTAGACTAAATATATGTTGGTAGCCCTGCGCGCAGTACGGGGGTTGTGGCACTGTAAAACCGTGGAACGCGCAGGGTTAGGCCTATTTCTCCTCCGCTGAGTGTTTACTTGTATTTTGCTCTTGTGTGTTCATTGTGCCGTTTAAATAAAGTCATTGTGCTTTTTTACTTCGTGTATTTTGAACTTTGACATCTGAGGTGAGCTTTGAGTAAAACTTGTGTCGCGATAACTCAAGGAACTTAGCAGGAGATCCAGTTAAGTCTGGTCTCGGGCTATTAACGGGAAATAAATCAATGTTTTCAAAACGGCGACTACCGCGTAACAGGCCCGATATAAAAAAATAACCTACTGCACAAAAAACTTCACATCATGCTCATTTTTCTATGTGAACTAAATCAAAAAATTTAATGAATTGTCTATCATACAAAAAATAAATGTATTTATTTGCATACAATACGGAAAATATGAAATTAAACCGGATTTTACTGTAGATAAAGTGCAAATAAACATTTTCTTTCTCTGCGCCTCAATCACATAAAAACGAATATTTCACCATTGTGATAGTTTCAATAAAATAAATGCAAGCATAGAATGAATGTTAAATAAATTGCCTTCAACAAAGTTATTAAACTGCATTTCATTCACTATTGCATAACGCATTTTGCTCGAAAAAATTAATAACATTCAAATAGAAAAATCGAAGCAAATTTCCGATGCGTTATAAATATAATATTTTTTCGCTATAAATATTACTATTTATAACTCCTGAAAACCTTAAAAAAGGAAGCATAAAAGACTTTTAAAATCTAGGTTTCTAAAGTAATAAAAAACATTTTGAAACATTGAACTTCGGATGTTATTGCTTTCGCAGTCTTCTTTTCTTTCAGTTTTCTTCCTTCTTTGTAATAACAAGCCTGGCGTTGGAAATGAAAACTTGGAGAATTATACACCCCTTTTTGACGGCAATATTTTCCAAGGATTCTTGTTTAAATTTAATAAACTTACTTTTATGCAACCAAATTTACATTCATCTGTTTTACATTAGACAAACAAACTGCTTCATCCAGTCAACTGGATGTCAAATGTCTTGTCACCTGTTATAAGAAGTAATGACATTTATAAATATTCGAGGTTATAGTTACCTATCAATAACACCTGGCAACTGTAGGCAACCAAATGATGACTGCAATTACTATGGTTACTATGGGGTTTAGAATACAAATAAAGGGATTTTAATAGTTACCATTTGTTGGATACTATTGTGGTACATTAAATTAATTGGTAGCAGACGCATAGAACATTTTATCGAAAGCAATGAGCAATCAGTCATTGCTATTATGGTGGTGGCGTTTGGATTGATTGAAAGTGTACTTCAACTGATGGTCAATTACTTCCGGTGTATGCGTTTGTGCGTTTATATGTGCGGGTGGTAGTTAAATGACAATGTGATGTGATCGACAGAGTGCTTATAATTGGATGTGGACATGTATGAATTGGATGAATACAATAAACGGAGAACTGCAAATTTTGATGGTACTTAACTATCAGCAAACAAATGAGCATTAAGTATAGCTTTCAAAAAATATATTTAACTGTTCATTAATTTCATTAATAACTCGCAAAATAATAATAACAGTTCCGACCAATCAAATTATTAAATTATCATCGAAGCAAAGATATTCTTCAATGTATGCAACCAAATTTATGATCTTCTATCTTACATTGTACTAGGCAACCAAGTATACATGAGTACAAACTTCATCTGATTGTAAGAGTAATTTTGACTGTCGACTGTCGTCAACTGTATTAACTGT
>JAODAC010083387.1:17078-33003 GCA_027575185.1 Mimaenictus wilsoni | reverse complement strand
AAGTATACATGAGTACAAACTTCATCTGATTGTAAGAGTAATTTTGACTGTCGACTGTCGTCAACTGTATTAACTGTTCCCAACTGTCTTAACTCACTAATCAATTGCCCTATAAACTGGTAATCTGTCAACTAACCCTACATGTCATCTGTTTGTCAACTGTTCTACCACCAGAGGGACTAATGGTGATCAGTTATGATACTTATATGTATGGTTATTTTTATGAATATTATGAACATTATTTAATGTTTTTATCTTTAAAAATGTCATTTGGTTTTAAATTCGCCAATAAGTCTCACAATAAACTAAAAAAACTGTACAGACTAATAAAATAGTTAAATTATAACCGATGGATATGGTTGATACTTATTTGTATTCAACCAAATTTACATTCCACTGCCTAACAGGCAGGCAACCAAATATACAGAAATACAAACCTCAAACGCCATTAAATGAGCATTAATCTCACTTATCGACTGTCACCTGACTTATCAACTGTCAACTGTCAATTGTTTCATCTTGCCAATTTTATAAAAAAAATGCTGTCAACTATCAACTGGTTGTCAACTTTAAATATTTAAATAGTTGAGGTTTTAATATTCGGCTAGGCAACCAAATATACAGAAATACAAACCTAAAACACCATAAAATGAGCATCAATCTTACTTGGCGACTGTTACCCGTCTTGTCAACTGTTAAATGTTTCATCCTGTCAATTTTAGAAAAAAAAAATGCTGTCAACTGTCAACTGGTTGTCAACTTTAAATATTTAAATAGTTGAGGTTTCAACATTCGGCTAGGCAACCGAATATCCAGAAACACAAACCTCAAACACCATTAAATTAGCATTAATCTCTCTTGTCGACTGTCACCTGACTTGTCAACTGTTTCATCCTGTCAATTTTATAAAAAAAATGCTGTCCACTGTCAACTGGTTGTCAACTTTAAATATTTAAATAGTTGAAGTTTTAATATTCGGCTAGGCAACCAAATATACAGAAATACAAACCTCAAACACCATTAAATGAGCATTAATCTCACTTGTTGACTGTCACCTGACTTGTCAACTCTTTCATCCTGTCAATTTTATTTTTAAAAATGCTGTCAACTGGTTGTCAACTTTAAATATTTAAATATTTGAGGTTTCTGTTACCCATCACATGGTGGCATCCAAATGAAGACTACAAATATTATTTTCAAAAATCCTTGATTAATTTCTTAAAAACTGCCTGCCCCAATAAAAGTTATCTACAAAGCAATAAAATTTAGTTTTTTTTTTTAATACTTTCCAAGGCAACCCATTACACGTCAATACAAACCACACATACAGTACCAACACTATCATAAACATCGTTCGGTAGCACAAAAGATATTTTATTGTCCTGGCCATTAACGGAAAATTACGCCTTCTCGTGTAGTTAACGGAACGCAGCGTTGTAAATTTCCGCATTTTATGCGCTCTTCCGCCCTCACTAAATTTCCGCCAGGCTATAGGCAAACCATCATACACCACCCGGGTTGTTTTTAAAGTGATTAAAGCTGTCCTCTGCCGGCGAGCGGACGCGTTTCCCAGTTGTTTGCGGCCGTAATTATCACACGTTCGCAACTTTTGCGAATAAAACTCATCCGAGTCGCGGTTGCAACAACGACATGCAACAGGATCAAACCGGATACATGCACTGTGGGTTGCTGAAACTTTTGACCAGTTTCGACAATGGCTACCGGTGGTCGTGGAGGAGGAGGCTTACCGTATCAATGGCCCTGCTGGCCCGAATTAAGCCTGCGGCTTCGGGCGTATCACGCCTTGATTAAATTGTCACATGTGCGTATTTAAACTTGCCAGTCACGCGATCTGGTTTTATCACGCCGCCAATGCGGAAAATTGCGCGAACTCGGTTGGAATTTCATTATAGGCTATCCAATCAGCACAGCGGCCAACATGTTAACTGGGTTGCCTACATTAAAACATTCCTGAGGATTTAAGTAAAATTTTAAAAATTGAAAACCTGAATTTCTATTCAGATTTTCAAAGAAGACGTAAATTCAATTTTTGAAATTCCTCCAGATTAAATAATTAACAGACAAAAGCTTTTCTCTAAATATATATCTAGCGTATAGTCCTAAGGGAATTACGCTTAATCTAGGCTTTTGTATCCGGAAAGCAAGTAACGTACGGTTTTTGAGGGTCCCAATGAAATATACTGTGGTATTTCACATCCCTTGCAGTTTGCAACCCATTGCATCTTGTTGCAACCCTCCCAGCTTTCCCTGCACAAACTCGCCGCGCTTCGCCGAGGGCAACATATTCTAACCACAATCACCAGACAGCAACCATGAATGCAGCCAAGCGCACCGTTGATTGCCTAGTGCGCACCTATAGAGATAATTAAAACCGGGATCAATTCTTGTATTTCCCTTCCAACCCGTTCAACTTTCCAACTCTCCCCAACGATTTTCGCAGTTCATCTGTTGCCCTAGCGGCCAGTGCTTTTGTTTAGGTCGATTCTACCGAATGCACACGTCTGCATTTCTCAATATCCAAACATTTCGTGTACGTTTACCTTTTTCCCCATATCTTCCCAGCGTCGTTTATCTCGCTTTGTACTAATCACTGAAAGGAAACGGATCAAAAGCAATCAACTTTATTTGGCCTCCAACCGGCTGCAATAGAAGCTGGCATTCGAGCACATCCCATGTAGAGGGGAATGTGTAACTGGTAAATTTGTTCCGGTGCGAGAATGTGAATCTCTAATTGCGGCTGAGCGTGTCTGCTGTACTGTGGGGTGCATAACTTGTGAAGTTATAACGGATGTGTCATGCTGGATTTGATTAAGTTTGCTAGAGCGATTACTAGGGAGGGAGGGAGGGAAGAATTTTATTGTTTTCCGGTATTTGTTTGCCTTCATAAAGATATTAGTTTCAGTCATCAATTGTATAAAGTAGACATAGACTTTATAAAGCCAATAAGATCTATTGTTGTGGACCGCTACCACCACATCAACCCCAGCTCGCTAGAGTAGTTTAATTAAAAGCAGTCCGGTGAGCTACCAGCTCCAGGTGCAACAGTCCACGTAACTCATAGAACTTGAACTTTATTGATAGCTGAAACGTTCGGTACAGCGGTGTTATGTGTACTGATTAAAGCAACGCTACTGATTTAAGTTGAAACCTGCCTAAGCCGAAACTAAATAGGAGGCTGTTCCAAAATAGTTGCTAGGCAGCCCCCAATATTGCCTATTAAATAACATCCCGTTTCTCGCGACATCTATTATACTCTGCTTGATATAAGCCAGCCAAGTCAGAGACACGAAACAAGTTTATTGGACCAGAACCCTTTTGTAGGCTAACTATTGATGGATGGAGGAGGAAGATTCCTCTATGGGAAGAGGAGGTAAGAGAAAATACATCCGCTATGAGGCAGACAACCTAACTGCAACCAGTGTCTAAATGTGAACAACTTGAAAAGCTAACAGTAAGATGGACTCGACACTTTTTTTAGACATTATCGACGTAAAACTAACCGGAGCAAGTGTTTTCGAAAGGGGAACCATTGTACTTTATGTGTTCGTCATTGTTCACCCAGGATCATCTTAATCTTCACCCCATTCCTGGCTGGACACATGGTAAGAATGAACGTGGACCGGATATCAAGAAGAGTTATACACTGCCAGATACTGGAAAAAAGAACAAGATAAAGACCTAGAAAGTGGAGGATGGACACAGTTAAAGAAGATCGGAGGCTGACAGAATGCAGCAAGCTATAGAGAAGACTGGAGGAGGAAAGTGAGAAAGTCCTAGGCCCAAATTGGGCTGTAGCGTCTGGTATATATGAGCCTACTCAAAATGTCTACTAAAACCTCATAACAACTAAAAGGTACTCGAACATACACGAAACGAGTTATAAACATTCACTAGACTCATAACAGACGCAATGTCCTGTTATCAGATACTAGAAAGAAGAAGTCCAGCGAAACAAGCTTTGTCACAAGAACGCAGAGACGTCCGAGGACATAATCTGCTTATGGAAGTCAGCGAAAGATTTGAGATACAAGGTTTGAGGATGAAATGCAAAGATTTCCTACTAGCCGTGGACGAGCGTGGGTTACCACCCATGAATGTTGCTAGGTTCATAAATAACTAAGGACTCCTTTCATGTTACGCAGTTAGTGCAGCACAATAGATCAATCTGGTCACAGTTCACAAGAGGCTTACTCCCTCACTGGCCCCTTATAACCTACAACCTATACTGCTTAAAAGTCCTCACCAGCGCTTAACCTATCCATGGTCTAATAATAACCTTACATTTCCTAATCTAAGATCCCTTAAGCTAATAAATCTGACTGTTCGCGCCACCGGCGTTGTTGGCGAATTTAGAACCCCAAATATAGTTTATGTTAGCAGCGCTGCTTAAGCTGCGCATGCGCCAGGGTGGCCAAAGCGCGCATGTCGTGTGCTTCGTGTATTAAGATTACTTAAAATAAATTTACTTTTTACCCAGAATTCGAACAAATAAGTCGCATTCTTTACACATCGTGTTGTGATATTTGTGTGTTGTTGCCGTGTATTGTCGACGTGTCGGACTTACTGAGCGGGTTAAGTCAGTAAAGCCTTTAACCAAGAACCCCGAGAACACCTCGCGGGGTATTAATTTCGTTAAGACACGTGAGCGCAAACACTAACATTTGTAGATACTCCAACAAACATAACCTTAATCGAACTTATCTTATTTTTTACAAAACTTCTAAAGGGTTTTCATGACCTCTACACTTAATACTCCACTCGAGTAACCAACGAGCAGCAAGTATATTCACCAACCCCTTCTGTCTCTCATGGACTCAATTACAAAGATAAACTGGTAGCACGCTCGCCGGCTTGTTAATTAATTATTTATGTTAATTGCGTTCTTTTTCCGGAGCCGGACCCGACCCTTCCCTGGTCTGGTGTGTGTAAACGCATTTCTTAGCCGTCTCGGCAGGAACAGCAGGACCAACCTTGTGCACTCGGCGAAAGGGTGAATTCCGCTCGTTTTTATTGTCTGCTTTTGTACTCGCCGCTTACTTGGTACAATCTGGTACAATCTGCTCTGGGTGCTGTTTATGGCTGTCTGTGTACTTTATTAAAGGCATAGTCGTTAATAAATGCACGCCGCGCACACAAAACGCAATTAAACGCAGGCGGTTTCAACGTCTTGCGGTTTTCGGCTTTGATATTGCTTGGCAAAATCATGTAATTTGCATTTTAAAAATTAATTAATTCTCTTATTACTTTCGGATGTTTCGAAGTTGATACATTTTAAAGAAATATTTTCAAGAAATAAAATTAATTTAAGAAATTTATTAACCTCAAAATTGTCGAATTCGTAAATCTAACCTATTTGAAACTAACAGGTTAGGTTAGATTCATCATGAATTTTCTAAACTTAACAAATTCGAACAGAAGATAAAAAATCGTGATATACTATAAAACCTGCCGTATCCGGATACGATATTATGTCTACCACGGAAATTTCGGTGACTTTCCAGGTCGGTGACTTCTGCAATGCAATTTAACCTGTATTGTCTGTCTAAAACGGAAACAGAATGAACTATTTCTGTATAACGGAATATTTTCATCTTCAATATACACAAAACTGTCAACGGAACTTGTGAGTTGTGACTTTCCGTATAAGCCAGGTTTCTTTGTAACTAATTCCCTAAGTAATCTAAGGTTAATCGGAATTGGTCTGCGAACCATTTTTAAAAGATATTTACATTCTTGAACGTACTACTACCATCATATTGTCATGCTGTATGACTGCAGTGAGAAAACGATGAATGCCTCCGCCAGGACTTGAACCTGCAATCCCCGCATGTCATGTAGTGTAGTGCATTACCGTACACCGTACACGAAATACGGAAATTCAAATCCAGGCGGAGGCATTCAGCATTTTTTCTTTCTAACTATTGCAATTCGTGATTAACATCTTAAAAGTTGCGTATCAATGATTATTTATTCATATTAATATGTAGCAATAAAGGTTTCGGGGTTTCGGGGTAGACTCCGGCCTATTTTCTCCTCTGGTGTGTTGTCGAGTTAACGTGTATTTTTCTTTGTATTTGTGTATTCATTGTGCCGAGTTAATAAAGTCGCTATGCTAGTTATTTCGTGTATTTTGAACTTTGACGTCTGAGGTGAGCTTTTGGTAATACTTGTGTCGCGTTAACTCAAGGAACTTAGCAGAATATCCAGCTAAGTCTGGTCCCGCACTATCAACGGGAAATAAATTAATGTTTCGAAAAACCGCGACTATCACGAAACAATAGGGAAAATATAATGCATCTAACCGGTTCGAAGCAGTAATTTTTGTTAAAATACATAACCGAAGATGACAAATAATTTTCGTCTTACCCTTATAACAATGGCATAGTAACTATAACAGATCTAATCTAATCAAAGGCAGCTTCGCTGTCTGCAGTCATACAGAATGACAATATGTTGGTCGTAAGGCGTTCGAGAATATAAACATCACTTCTAATCAAATATTCTAATCTAATATTACAAAAGTAATAACCTAAAAGTAAATCAACTCCATGATTGAGATAAACCTGCTGGCATAAAGTCACTACTACAAATCCCAAGAAACGTCAAGTATGCAAGCATAAATTCCTGAAATGTCCCTTTCTCGTTAAGATCCTACAAGCGGCACCCCAAAATGGTTTGGGGCTACGACTTTCCTCCTACCAAGATATGTCTTGCCTTCGGCGGTGGGCAAGTCTCATAAAACAATGTCTAATAAGCAGGGCTCAGCTCAAGCGTTAACTATTCAATTTAAAATTTCGCTTTCACGAATATCCGGAATATTCGGAACCCTATTCGCTATTCTCACCACCCCAGGTGGCCATTACGTGCTCTCCCTCTTTATGCACACGCGTACTTCCTTCATCGTTGTGGGATGATAAGTCGTGTGATTTCTTCCCATCGCCGGCGCAGCGCAAATTTCGCAATATTACGAAAGAGGGAATAACAACAAGGGTATGG
This sequence comes from Mimaenictus wilsoni, assembly GCA_027575185.1. Taxonomy (NCBI): domain Eukaryota; kingdom Metazoa; phylum Arthropoda; class Insecta; order Coleoptera; family Staphylinidae; genus Mimaenictus; species Mimaenictus wilsoni. The sequence goes on along the minus strand of JAODAC010083387.1, from coordinate 25,986 downwards.
AGGGTACGAAATATAGGTGAATATGAGGGAAATACAAGTCGATTCGCATAAACGGGGCGAAATTTCATATATTACATGACTAAAAGAGGGGTGTGGTAATATTCTGGTTTTGCGTTTTACACCCTAATTTTTGAGGTTAGGAATTTAAGATTATAAGGAGGTAAACATAGAGATATGTTTGGGGAACATCTTGTGTATAGATATTTGTGGAAGGTGGAGAAGATTATTGGGAAAATACTTTTCACGATAAGAAAATGGGAATTTAAGATAGGAAGCCAAATAATAAAAAATGTCACGTTTTTTAGGTTATATTTTTTTTTTTAATTAAAACATGTGTAAACATTTTTATTTACCTTTGTATGAAGGAGTTTTTTAGTATATTTGATAGAGTTAACGGGATGTACTTGGGGGAATGTAATATTAAATGGTTGTGCACCTATGTTGGTTGCTAGCATACCAACATTGTGTTGTGGTGCACGACGTTGTCGCCAAATAATGTTGTGGATCGGAGTCCGGATGCAATCAATATATGGATTATTTTTAAGTTTCGCAACTTAGAAAAGCAACCACTTGGCTGGGGTATTTTAACAAGGGAGTTAATACGAGTGTCGAAACTCTAACCCAATCAAAGTCTACCAAGTTATGATCAAGACTGACTATATTTTTTCAAAACCAAAACAAAAAAATAATCACGCACACAACAATTGGTTTGATGTGGAACGACGTTGGCTGGTTGTGTGATATATGGTGATGGTGGAACATAACATGGTTTATCGCCATCAATGTTGGATGGGGACGTCTGGCGTCTCCAACATTTACAGGTTGAAGAACCATACTGGATGGTAGGGCATAATTTTAATATTATTTTGCCTTCATCGTTGTGGGATGATAAGTCGTGCGATTTCTTCCCGTCGCCGGCGCAGTGCAAATTACGCAATATTACGAAAGAGGGAATAACAACAAGGGTATGGATGGTACGAAATATAGGTGAATATGAGGGAAATACAAGTCGATCCGCATAAACGGGGTGATTAAAAGAGGGGTGTGGTAATATTCCGGTTTTGCGTTTTACACCCTAATTTTTTAGGTTAGGAATTTAAGGTTATAAGGAGGTAAACATAGAAATATGTTTGGGGAACATCTTGTGTATAGATGTTTGTGGAAGGTGGAGAAGATTATTGCGAAAATACTTTTCACGATAAAAAATGGGAATTTAAGATAGGAAGCCAAATAATAAAAAATGTCACGTTTTTAGGTTATATTTTGTTTTTAATTAAAACATGTGTAAATATTTTTATTTACCTTTGTATGAAGAAGTTTTTTAGTATAATTGATAGAGTTAACTGGATGCACTTGGGGGAATCTAATATTAAATGGTTGTGCACCTATGTTGGTTGCTAGCATACCAAAATTAGTTTGATGTGGAACGACGTTGACTGATATATGGTGACGTTGGCTGTTGTGTAATATATGGTGATGGTGGAACATAACATAGTTTATCGCCATCAATGTTGGATGGGGACGTCCGGCCTCTCCAACATTTGCAGGTTGAAGAACCATACTGGATGGCAGGGCATAATTTTAATATTATTTTGCCCAAACACAAAAAAGAGTTGGAAAAGTGTTTTATGAGAACGTTTTATTAAATACGTACAATGTACATTGCACCTTTCGGCATCTTCAGGTACTGCATCGTCCACTGAAGTTACAATTCTTTGCTTGGGTGAGTGGGATGTTCACTAGTAGTTCGATTTGGTCATTTAGTACCTGGTCTGGTTTTTTTTTCTAATGGATCCGCGAATGTAAATTGCTTCGAGAACGTTTAGTTTGTGGCCCTTATTGCCGCGGTGTAGAATTTTTATATTATCAGTGGAACACCGATGGTCTGAATGTATGAGGTGATCAGCCAAAGCTGAGCAGTTGGGGGTAATAGCGTTCACTCTTAGGTGTTCCTTGAAACGGGTAAGGAAATTCCTACCTGTTTGTCCGATATGTTTGTTGCAATCGTTGCAGTTAATTCTGTAAATTCCCGACCCTAAAAGATAATTATTGGAGTCACCCATTTTATTATTCACTAAACATTTTAATGACAAATTCTATATGCTATATGCTGCAGCCCTAATTTCATGTTTCCGTAATTCTCTTAATATTTCTACACCTATTGGCCTTCAATAAGGTAATTCGATGGATCTTGTTGAACTGGGAGCCTGCGAAACCTGTGCCTGTGTTTTTAGTAATTGATTCAATAACCTCACAATTATTTCAAATTTTAGGTTATAACATTAAAATTTATATAAAGTTAAATTTCAAAAATATCTTTAAGTCTTATTTTCAGTTCTTAGAAGTGTAATATAAGTTCAAGTAAAGAAACTCCCAACTTATCGAAATCAAAACTATGAGCTATAAAACTTTTACGACTCCGACGCCACCTGCGCGCGACGAATTTCATTCATTTATGCGTCCATTCAACGAAACACTAAACACATGCAACGCGTTCATGATCGTAAATTTCCAAATCAAAACATCCAACGGAAAACCATAAAAGTTAACAATAATCAATATTCTTTGTTGGCTCCTGCCAGTATAACTGGCTGCCTAACTTTAATCTTTCCAACCATTTAATAACTACTATATCTTTGTTCTAGGTAAGCAAAACCACATCAATTTTCCCTGGAAGTATTAAACAATCGAAGGTAAAGTTATGCCGTTACGCCAAGTTCTATAAATTAGACGGAAGCGGATATTATGCGGTTATAAATATCCCCACAGCGTTCAACTATAGGCAACTCGGCATACATAAAGTTATTGTTGGTTATCTGCCAGCATGTCTACCGAAACTGTTTCATACTCGCGGTTTTACGGTTTCATTCGAATTGCTCTGTATTGCACACTGCGAAACTTGGCGTCGATAAACTTTGCGCGTCGTTTAATCAAAACTCGGCGAAATTAAGTGCAGCGCGCGCGTATGCGTAAGTGCTGCGTAATAAAGCGTAATAACTCACTCGAGACGCGAGCGAGTTGCTCGCGGGCGGATGGCACAACTTTGTCTAAACAGAAACAAATTGAGCACAAATTGAATTTGTAATCAAGTTAAAACCTTATCGGCGGATAGGGAAGATCGGTGCCATCATTTTCGAGTTTGGTAATGGTTCGCATTGCTTGGTTGCTTGTTGGGTGGTCTCTTTTTTGGGAGTAGATTTAATATTAAAGTTGTATTGGCAGGTGAGGCTGGGGATAAAGTTGGGAAACTTTGTGTACGACAGACACGCGCTGCCGGCACTTCTTCGTGTAAGAATTGCGAAAAGTTGGTTTGGGAAAATGCGTTAGATGGAGAATATTCTTGAAAAATGCTCACGTACCACGTCTCTAGCTGTCAGCTGTCGAGTGTCATATATTGAAAATGACAGCAAAAATCAACAATGGGCTGAAAATATTTATGGTTTGTGAAAATGTTTATATTACGACTGGATTTTGTTTAAGATATATGAGTTGAAACGAGAATTCGTTAGGTAGCTAGAAAAAATCAGTGTGTTTATTTGAGGTTAGAAATAGGATATACAAATGCTTTGTGAGTTGTCGATGTTGTCAGTTGTGCAGACTGTCAGACAGACTATCAGACAGACTATCATGTCAGTTAAAAGTTCCGCCTGTCATGTCAGTTAAAAATTCCGCCTGTCCTGTAAATTGTCGGACAATTATCGTGCCAACTGTCTGTCCTGACATCTGTCTGGGCAACTGTCCAGTCATCTGACCTCTCCGCTCTAACCACTGCCCACTCTGATCTATCAACTGCCATGTCTACTGACCTATCAACTTCACGTTCCTATCAGTCAGATTCTGTCTGTCTTATTAAATGTCTCTTCACCTGACCTGTCTGACCTGTATGTCGCATTACCTGACCTGACTGTCCCATTATCTGACATGTATGCCCAGAAAATTGTCCTATATATCCTGTCGACAGGCCTATTTGTCCTGTCACCTTTTTCTGATAACTGTCCTGACTTTCCTGTCACCTTTTTCTGCTGCCCTGTCAAATATCTTGTTTGTCCTGTCAACTGTCCTAACTGTCCTGTTACCTGACTTAACTCACTTGACAACTGCCCTGGCTGACATGTCAACTATGCTGTCCCATCAACTGTCCTGTTCTGTCAACTGTCCTGTTTTGTTAACTGTCCAGCCTATCCTGAAAACTGCTCTGTCTGTCCTGACAACTGTACTGCCTGTCCAGTCAACTGTCCTGGGTGCCCTGTAAACAAAACTATATCCCGTCAACTGCCATGGACTCCTACCAACTATCACCTATCCCATGAAATGCCGTATCATGTGACCTGCCAACTATCCTGTCTATCCTGTTAACTGTCCGATCATCTGCCCTATCAACTGTACTGAAAAACCTCTTTTAACTGTCCTGTTAACACTTTTAACCATTTGAACCCTCTGAACTCATCTGTGAACTGTTGGCTGTCCCGTCAACTGACCTATCTACGCTAAATATCTATGCTATCTGCTGTCAGCTGTCAAATGTCGACTTTCAACTGACGTCTATCAACCATCTTAAAAATATCCACAAAAATAACACAAAATCTAAAAGTTAATTTCATGTAATTATTCAAATCACCTACACTATTCTAGGTTTAAAATAGAGGAGCATGAACAATCTCAGTAAAAATATATATATCATTAACTTACCCCTGAAAATAATCAAATTAGTGCACATTTGAGGTTAGAAATCAGATATCATCATAAACATGTGGTTTATGCGGTCTTGTCGTAATTAAATGCAGCTACCGGTTAGTTTCGGTGGAATTTTAAACTCGTTAACCGCCCCACAACCATCCCGTTGACCGTACGAGTCTAGACCGCAGTTTCTAATTAACGCAACCTAACCTATCCCATGGTATTTGCCCAAATACAATCCGGTTAACCCGGTCTGACGAAAAGAGAGATGTTTGCACATGTTAAATAAGTGATCCCGCATTGCCCTGTCCAAACACGGATCGCTTGTGATCTGTTGGCGTCCTAACGCGACTACCGCCGCTCACCCCGTCCTCAGCTTCCTTCCATCCCCTCTCGCGTTTTGTTAATGCGAAAATCAATACTTTTATCATTTCACGTCCTGTGCAGTTTGCACCCACGAGAGAGCTGCTGCTTCGAGCGACGGAAGAAAAGCGGCAAACGACGGCATGTTGTTGAAGAGAAGCTCAAGTGAATTTTCAATGTGGCATGACAGGGGGCCGGGCGGATGAAGACCGAGGGCGAAAAACGTCGTTAGCATGATTGTCTGTTGAAAGCCAAAGAGCCGGGAGATGGGGGCGGCAGAGGAGGAGATGTCGTTAGAGAATATCTTGATTGCTTGATTACCTGATTGCTCGATCACTGATTAGCTTCTGATTACTCGCGTTCATTGCCATCATTTTCTCTTCATTTTGATGATGCTTGGTGTATTTCATTAGGATTATTCAAATATTTGTCATTTTGCAATTTTCCTTTCATGTTTATAAGGCATTTTATAAGGTATTTTTGTATGCATTAGTTTTGCTAAGATTACGTATATATTATCAAATGTCAGCCGTATATTGTCAACCAATTAAGTATCAATCGTCCTGTCAACCCTCTGAACAGTCTGAATTATCCTGTGAACTGACAGCTTTCCTGACAACTCTTCTGAAAAGAGTTGACTATCCTATTCGAAGGACCATGAAAAGAATTCCCTATCCTATTCGAAGGACCATGCAAAGAGGTGAATATCCTTCTGGAGGACCTCAGAGAATATTCGGGAATTCTTCTTGGGGGAATCTTGATAGATTATCCTATTGGACGACTTAACACTTTTTGTTAAGTATTATGAGGGGGTCTCAGCCTCTATAAGCATAGGTGATTTCGAAGACCGATTGCACAAATTGTCAAGTATCATGCTAACTTTCCTGTCAACAATCATCTCAACTATCCTGTCAAAGGTATCCGTTGGCAACAATCCACCTAACACTCTGAGCTCTTCTGTGAACTAGTAACTCTCCTGTCTACTATCCTGTCAACTGTTCTGTTAACTCAAACCTAAACCTAAAGTCTATGAAATGCCCTGATATCTGACAGTGGATATCTTAGGTTGGAAGAATCTATTCGAAGAACCATGAAAGAATTCTCTATTCTGTTCGAAGGACCATGGAAAGAGGTAAATATCCTTCTGAAGGATCTTGGAGAATGTTCGGTGATCCTTCTTGGGAGGATTTTGATAGATTATTCTGTTGGAGGACTTAATAACCCTTTTTTGTAAAGTATTATGAGGGGCGCACAGCCTCTATAAGCATAGGTGCCAAGTAGAGAGTTTGGAAACAGATTGCACAGATTGTCAAGTATCATGTTAACAGTCCTATCAATAATCATCTCAACTATCCTGTCAAATGTATCCTTTGAATACAATCCTCCTAACACTCTGTGCTCTCCTGTGAACTGTTAACTCTCCTGTCTATTGTCCTGACAACTGTCAACTATCCTGTTAACTGTCAACTGTTCTGTTAACTCAAACCTAAACCTAAAGTGTGAGAAATCTCCCGATATCTGAAAGCTGATATCTCCAGGTTTCAATGTTAGGAAATTTAACTTAGGTTGGAAGAATCTATTCGAAGGACCATGAAAGAATTCCCTATTCTGTTCGAAGGACCATGGGAATAAATGAATATACTTCTGGAGGACCTCGGAGAATGTTTAGTGATCTTTCCTGGGAACATCTTAATAGATTATCCTATTGGAGAACTTAACATCTCTTTTTTGTAAAATTTTATGAGGGGCGTCTCAGCCTCTATAAGCATAAGTGCCAAGTAGAGAGTTTGGAAACAGATTGCACAGATTGTCAAGTATCATGTTAACAGTCCTATCAGTAATCATCTCAACCATCCTGTCAAATGTATCCGTTGAACACAATTCACCTAACACTATGTGCTCTTCTCTGAACTGTTAACTCTCCTGTCTGTTGTCCTGACAACTGTCAACTATGCTGTCAACTGTCAACTGTTCTGTTAACTCAGACCTAAACCTACAGTCTGAGAAATGTCCCGATATCTGACAGCTGATATCTACAGGTTTCAATATTAGGAAATTTAACTTAGGTTGGAAGAATCTATTCGAAGGACCATGAATGAATTCCATATTCTGTTCGAAGGACCATGGAAAGAGGTAAATATCCGTCTGGAGGAGCTCGGAGAATGTTCGATGATCCGTCTTGGGAGAATATTGATAGATTATCCTATTGGAGGACTTAACACCCCTTTTTTGTAATGTATTATGAGGAGCGTCTCAGCCTCTATAAGCATAGGCGCCAAGTAGAGGGTTTGAAAACAGATTGCACAGATTGAATATATTTTTCATCCATTTAGTAAAGAAATAAAACAGTTCCCATCACTCACATAATAGTAATCACTTTTGAGGTTAAGATAACGCAGGATTAATAGCTTTAGAGGTTAGCATAAACGCTGAGCTTTACAACCGCATTCAAGCGCTTGAGGCGGGTAAAAGTTCGCAAGAATAGTTGGCTGGCTGTACAAAGCAGACAAAGCAGACGGATACTGGCAGCAGAAACGCGGACGCTAATCCGTTTGTCGACGTCCTTCGTTTGGTCGGCAATCCCTAATTTGATAGCATACCCGTCGCCAAGCGCCTGTCGCGTGGGTCCGGGTGCACACACAAAGCCGCGAAGAAGCTGCAAACTGCGCTAAATTACGCCACCAACTACCGGCTGTCAGCAGCGATAAAAAACTAACGCCACTAAACAAGCGCGCATCGCAGACAAAGCAACCAACCGTCCCGTCGGAAATTTACGCTTGTTCCAACTACAACACTTTCATCTCAACATGCGGTTGTAAATTTCAAGTGGTAAATGAACACCATCAAAAGTTGTGTCATTACGAGATGCAGAACAAGATGAAACACGAGACAAATGCGATAAGGATGATTTAAAGTAGAGAAATAACCTTAGAAAGAAATAACCTAAAAAACCCAATCTAATAAATTAGTTTCCAGACAAGTTTTCATTGCTTTTTCGTAAAAAAATATATAATTTTCTTTCTGTAAAGATAAAAATAAGTAATTGGGTATGTGATCACGTGGTTTGCATGTACACAAAGAACAGTAAAGATGAAACCAGTCATATCTTGATTGCTTGATTACCTGATTGCTCGATTACTGATTAGCTTCTGATTACTCGCTTTAATTACCATCATTTTCTCTTCATTTTGTGGAGGCTTGGTGCATTTCATTAGGATTATTCAAATATCTGTCAACCATCTGATTTATCCTGTGCACTGACAGCTCTCCTGACAACCTTTCTGAAAAGAGTTGATTGTTCTTTTCGAAGGACCATGAAAAGAATTCCCTAACCTGTTCGAAGGACCATGAAAAGAATTCCCTATCCTGTTCGAAGGACCATGCAAAGAGGTGAATATCCTTCTAGAGGACCTCGGAGAATATTCGGTGATTTATCTTGGGAGAATCTTGATAGGTTATCCTAATTGAGGGCTTAACCCTTTTTTGTCATGTATCATGAGGGGCGTCTCAGCCTCTATAAACATAGGTGAGTTCGAAGACCCATTTCACAAATTGTCAAGTATCATGTTAACAGTCCTGTGAACAATCATCTCAACTATCCTGTCAAAGATATCCGTTGACAACAATCTACTTAACACTCTGAGCTCTCCTGTGAACTGTAAACTCTCATGTCTACTGTCCTGACAACTGTCAACTATCCTGTCAACTGTTTTGTTAACGTATACCTAAACTTAAAGTTTGTGAAATGTCCTAATATCTGATATAATGTATGAACCATCTGATTTATCCTGTGTAATGACAGCACTCCTGACAACCCTTCTGAAAATAGTTGACTGTTCTTTTCGAAGGACCATGCGAAGAGGTCAAT